>LQNK01001261.1:402938-441932 GCA_001586405.1 Phoebis sennae
TGTACTCAGTACCGAAAGTCCCGAAATTCCCGGGAAGTCCCGGTACTGGCTTGGGTCTGGTACCGGTACTGGAGATGGCCGTTTCAGTACCGGTACTGCAATCCCTATGAGCAACTAAATCCTTTCATCTGTTTTGTTTGAGAATGAATGCTATTTTTTTATTTTAAAGGGTGGTGTAGGTACCGTTGGGGCTGTAGCAATAGATGCCGGCGGCAATATAGCTGTTGCAACTAGTACTGGAGGCATGAGTGGAAAAGCTGTGGGTCGTATTGGTGATACACCACAAATTGGCAGTGGAACATATGCCGATAATAACATTGGAGGTGTATCTACTACTGGTAATCGTATTGAACTTTAACTACTGTTTAAGCTCTCCCAAGGCCCACTTCTGCTCTATGCTGCACAACTATGCTTTAATTAATTTTTGATTTTCTTTATATTTTTAAAATATTTAATATACCTTTTTAAATATTTTTAGGTCATGGTGAATCTATCTTAAAATATTGCTTAGCCCATAGTATCATTAAACTCATGGAAAGTGGGATTGACGCTAATTCGGCCACAAAAACGGCTGTTGAGGGTAGGTATTATATTATAACATGTAATATAATTTAATTTTATACATTAAATAATTAATATAAAAATATATGTTTTAAAATTCTTTTAATTTATTTTATACAGGTATGACCCGCCGTCTTAATAACACTGCTGGTGCCATAACACTGTCGAAGACAGGGGACATTGGTATACACTTCAGCTCTAACAGAATGGCTTGGGCATATATAAAAAATAAAAAACTTGTGTATGGTATTAATCATGGCGAAGTGTTTGAAGCTCAATAAAATTTAAAAAAATATATATAAAGATTTAATTTTTGAGAATACTACAATTTTGTAACAGCGCAGTGGCTCTGTCTACGTTCCTTTCATGACGTATACATGTTCACGTTTTATATCAAAAGAGCGGTAATTACAAACAATTATTTAAATATAAGTTCTTTTAGGTGTTCTTTGTTCTTAAATTATACTACGTCTTAGATTTTAGGACGAGTTTGATTATTTATCTTAACACTAAAAGTTAGATACACTTTGTAACTATCTTTTTCGACCGGGGAACGATTTCAAAAATTCTTTCAGCATTAATTTTAAGTGAATTCAATCTTCACTACGTAACATTATGCTAGCAGATTAAAATCCTTAAATTATTGGTTCGTTTTCAATGAGATCAATATCTAAAAAAAGTTATAAAATTACCTTCTTTAATACGAAGTAGAAAATTACTTTTATTTTACATAACGCATTTATTGAAAGTTAAAGCCAAGATTTTATTTGCATTGATTTCGAATAGGGTTCCCAACCATACTGTTAAAAAAACAGTATTATACTGTTTTTCACTATATTATACTTTTTACTGTTAAACAAAAATAAAATATACGAAATACTGTTTTCAGCATCAACATGTCGAACGAACGCAGCGTCGTCACAATCGAGCGTTTCAGAACGAATCAATATAATAATAAAATAAAATACTGTTCATTTTCGTAAAATACTGTTTATTTTCCTTCTCAAACCTAAATATACTTTATTTCTTGTAAAAAAAGTTGGTAACCCTAATTTCGAATCATGTTTAAAGATATATATTAAAGAAATTTATATTTTTGACTCATATTTAAATTAACTTGAGATAAGATCAGATTAAATAACCATTTTAAAATCATAAGAACTTAGTACAATGCATGGTCATTGGAACTCGAATAGTGGATTTCGGCAGAAATAATTTTATTATGTGTTGTCTGTGGTATGCAACTGACTTTTTAAACATCTGCAGTTCTCTATTTGCTATCTGGCAGCATTGTTTTGAAGTTTGATATGTTCAAACTTCGAATGAATATAAAATTAAAAATGGTGGCTGTAAGTTAAATTAATTGAATACGAAATAAGATTTAATACAAAGAAAGCCATATAGCGCATTGTAATGATTGTATAAAAATATATCATAATGTCCACTCCTGTGTCGAATCGCAAATATGGAGCACAAAAAATTCGACTTACAAGTAAGTACAGCACCTTTCACTTAGGTATTCCCCAAACTTACTTCAAACATTATTAAACGATAATATAATTTAACTTCAATATTTGTTTTAGTCTTGTGTGCAAGAAACCTCGTGCGAAGGGATTTATTTCGTAAGTATTTTTCACACTGGAATAGTATGCAATATCGGATGTTTATCATGAATATTGAGCAACATTGAGGAAGGCAATGAGCAATTGAAAAATGTTTAAATAACTCGCTCTAAATTATATTTATGTTTCAGTTTCATCAAACGTTCTAAAAAATTTACACATTTTTACTTTCATTTTCACATAAATTCAGTGGTCATGTTCTAAAAAGTTTACTATTTAAAAATATATATTAACTTGCATGTATTCTGTAATAAATATATTTTTAAAATATTTGTCCATAATTAAAATTGATTCTTTCCATCTGAATAATCTTAGGTATATATTACCTTTATACCTTTATAAGATCATGTTGTATTCATTCCATTTTTGTTTTTATGTGGCCTTTATACATATTTAATGATTAACATACAACTTTAATATTTCCATTTAGGTTTACCTGATCCATTTGCCAAAATATCTGTAGATGGTAGTGGACAAGTATATTCTACAAATGCTGTAAAAGCAACATTGGACCCAAAATGGAACACACATTATGACTTGTATTTAACTAAAGGTGATGGAATTACTATAAGGTCAGTATTATGTGTAAAATCATGTTATCCTTTTAATTTATTTGAAGTAAATGTCTTAATATTGTCTATTTTTTTATAAAAGACTATAAGTTATAATACTTGTTTTGTTAATGTGAATTGTATCCTATTTTTGTATTGCTATATTTACTGTAATTGCAATCAAAATAATATACTATGAAATAGAGTTAAATTATATTCAGGAAAAAGCTAATAACTATGGTTGTGGATGAATATTATTTTGTATGATTTCAGCATATGGAATCAACGGAAAGTGCACAAGAGACAAGGCTCAGGCTTCTTGGGTTGTGTCCGCATACAGTCATCCACAGTGCATAAACTAAAAGATACAGGGTGTAAGTAAATATATATTACTCATTAAACATTTATAGAAAACACTTATCTATGCAGTTTTTCATTATTCCTTATGAGATTTGATTTGATTAAAATTTGTTTTGTTGCTATTACATTAACCTAATTTTTTATTTTATATTCAGATCAATGTCTAGAACTTTGTGAGGATAACTCGGGAGAGGCATGTGGTGTCAAAGGACAAGTTATTGTATCTTTGTTATCGAGAGATGGGGCGAGGGGTGAACCAGCTTCTGCTGCGGGAGAGGGATCACCTCTGGCTGTGGTGGGGCCTGCGGGAGAAGTGAGGGCACCTAGAGAACCACCAGTTAATAATAACACAAATTTACCATTGCCACAGCATTGGGAAGAAAGGTTCACATCCAGTGGAAGGTAAGAATTTTTTTTTGTTTTATACAGTATTAATAATTTTTTTTGTTGGATTTATGTTTCTATAAAAAATGTGTTGTGGGAAACTTGAGTTAATTTGAGTTTTATCTGAAGTATATATCTTCGAAATATGTTTTCAACTGCAATTTTAAAGTTGTCTGTTACATGAAGATAATGTCAAACTTGCCAATTCTTATCAAGGAAGATAAGCAAAAACTATGTCAATGTTTTTAGAGTTACAAATGGAAAAGTCTCATTATTTATTTTAAGCATTTGAGAATAATAGATATATTTACATAAAATATCAAACTAACCTTCAATATAACAAAGAGAATGGAGACATGTCCATACTGTTATGCTATTAATTATACAACACTTATATAACATTAGAATCTCATGTGTTGTTCTGTTATGTATTTTAAAGATTTGCTAAATACTAAACATTCATACAGTATTGAATTATGTATAAAACAAAGATGGGTTTGTTACAACACTTATATACGCGGATGAAACCGCAGGGCACTGCTAGTTGAAAATTAAAAACTAAAACTATTGGAATGGCCTAACAACATTTAAAAAATAATATTTTGCATGTTGCTGACAAAAATTATCTTTTACACATTGCAGAAAAACTAAATTCATTTAACCTTGGTTACATTGCATATTTCTTCTTCCCTATTAACTTTAAGACAACCTGCTTGATCTGGCTATCACTACATAAAACCACAAATTCATAGTTCTTGTTACCCGTTGTAGTGATTCACTGATGTGAAAATTAACCAAATAATAAGTGTAATAAGACATAGATAAGGAATTTTATGATCATGTGGGAAAAAAGTAGGGGATTATAGTTATGTAGCCTATGTGTTATTTTGGAGCCTTACCTGTATGTATAATAAGTTTCATCCACATCTGTCCAGTCTTTTTTATGAAGGAGTAACAAACATAAATCCAGCCATACTCACAACTTGCATTTATAATATTTGTAGGATTATAAATATGCAGTGACATCATTAATTATTAATTAAGAATTTTACCAGTGAATGGAGGTTTTATACTAAGCTACCTAGTAACAACACCAACATCCAGCCTAGCACTTATGTTCATGATTAATTGGCTTTTAATGTTGCATTTAAATCATATGGATTGTTATTTGTTGTTATACTCTATGTTTACAAATAAACAAATATCATAAATTAATTTACTTCCATATATTTGAGGGATTGTATGTGTAAAAAATGTATTTCCAGGCCATACTACGTGAACCATGCTCTGCGTAGAACACAATGGGAGCGGCCGAGCCCGGACCCCGCAAGTCCACAGCCGTCCCCCCCGCCGGCTTCCCCTTCCCCCGCGCCCGTGAGCCCCTCCTCCCCCGGCACACCCTCCTCGCCAATCTCACCTGCTTCCCCTATTTCTGAGACTGATGTCAGCCATGGAAACTCCATATCTTTGTGGTGAGTTTGATAATTATTTGTTTGCCTGAGCCTAGTTTGTATATAAATAAAACAAGTGGTTTTACTTATGGACAGTACAATATTCCACTAGGAGTAAGTCTAAAGCTTATCTCTAATAAACGCGGCGTTAACATAAGTACTAGAACTTGGCTCCGATTGGTTGATTATAACCACTTGTTAATGAAAACGATTTGTATCTGTTATACTATGACGTTCTGTCGTTTATAGGAATCAGGCCTTAGGTTATATTCGTAGTCAGTCATAATTACTCAACTAACTACTCATCCTACTCATTATATAAATATGGGTTTATATTATATGAGTATAGTTATGGAAGTAGGGTGAATGAATGAATGAATGAATGAAAAATTCTTTATTGCACATAATAAGAATACATGAAGATACATTTGTTTGTTTCTAATTTAATTTTCACCAATTCATTACTAGCACTTATACATCAAAGTCACTTCCCACTGTCTGTATGTATGTGAACCTTTTTAATAGAGTGATTTAAGAAAGAAGGTTTATATGTTTATCAAAGAATCAGCAGGGTAACACGACCGACGGACACCAGTTCGTTCGTTTCGTTGAGCATCTGTACTAATAGTCTAATAATAGTTTAGCGTCCTTACGTTTTTGTCTCCGACATGTATATATAACAGGCATAATACATATGAACGTATTATTTGATTCATGTAATAAAAATCGCACTATTAACAAATGATTAATGACCAATCATTTGTTATAGACAGTTGTTAATAATAATTTGTTCATTTAGCCCTGAGCCGCAACCGCAGACGGCAGTGCGGTCGCGGCCCGCGGTGACGCCGTCGTCGCCGCCCGCCGCCGCGACGCCAGCCCCCGCGCCTGTTGCGGCCACAGATCTACCGCCCGGATATGGTAAATTATTATTATTAAACACTGTATGCATTGCGAAGATTTACTACTTGCTGTACCTGTATAAAAGTTATAGCCCCAAGCAATTCCTTAATTTGGTGTAAATTTTTTTTTTATTAATTCAATGAAATGTAGTACAATACAGACCAACAAGTCAGAAAAGTACAGAAGTCAAACACTAGAAGCACTTCACTTCGCATAATTATGCATAAACAGGTATAGATGCAAATATCTCAAATAGATGATATTCGTGAGCAGACTGTTCTGATGAAACTCCATATATCGTTTAGTTGAACATTATGTATGTGTACACTAAACGATTTCTATGGAGTTTGTACCAATAACATCAATGTAACTTTCCCAATTTTTTAAAATGGCTTTATTTCAGCAAGAATTTGAAGCATATCACTTAATTCAGTTTTAAATTTCCAGAGATGCGCACCACACCGCAGGGCCAGGTGTACTTCTACAATAGCACGACGGGCGCGTCAACGTGGCACGACCCGCGCGTCCCGCAGCACCTGCGCCACTGCGCGGCCGCCGCCGGCCCGCTGCCGCCCGGCTGGGAGATGCGGCACGCGCCCTCGGGACGCCCGTACTTCGTCGACCACAACAATCGAACCACCCAGTTTACTGACCCCCGACTGGCACTCTCTGCCCGCCTGGTAAATCTATACATATATATACATTCATCCACGAAGACGCGCCCCACTATTCTTCTCAATCAATAGACTAATCAGGAAAAAGTATTGCAATCATATTCCAAATTCAAAAATTGGTGGGGCCCGCGTCGTCGTGGATGGCACTATCCATACTAGGGGCTCGCTCCGCTGACATATACAAATGAAGATCTTTCATTTGACGCCACATTCAGCTATATTCTCTTCCCATCTTCGTTATCAACACCTTTGTTATCCCTTATTATTGTAAATGGTTATTTAAGTTGGTTACACTTGGTTGCTTGGTTAACTAACAATGGTTATTTTAGTTGACTCTCATCATTTCTTATTTATTAATATATTATATTATATTTCTTACTGTGGTGTAAAAAAAAACAAAAAAGTCATTAAAACTCCATACTTTTTTGTTTTCTCTCTCTGTAATTTCTGAATTTGCTTGTGTACACAATAAAGAATATTCATTTTGTTCCATTCCATTTCAATGTTATTCTTACGTTCATATATTTTACAGACGCCTCCGTTAGACAGTCAAGGCCCGAACGCCCCGCCTGGTCCAGCTCCCGCGAACCCCGCGAGCGAACCCGCGGACTCGGACGCTCTGCCCAAGTACAAGAGGGACCTCGCGGCCAAGGCGCGCGTGCTGCGGGCCGAGCTGCAGGCGCTGCAGCCGCAGACTGGACACTGTCGGATTGAGGTGAATACCGCTAGATTAATTTAACATCGATGAAAATGAATGGAAAACACCGAGAGATGTGGCACGCTATACTGAAGGCCATGACCAAATCTCGTTCTGTCACTGAAAGAAAAGGAAGAGAAGTCTGAGAAGTATGACCAACCCTTCCCACTGTCCGGACAATATAAATGCATTAGAGGTCTTTGCACCTAGAGGATAGGGCTATATAGCCACCAAAAGAGCTGTTACATTGACACAACTATATAAAATTTCTGCTATATATAAAACCCAAGTGCTTGTCTTAACTCTTTATTATGCGTGTTGCTGTTTTAATTATATCATAATATCCTGAATTTACCAGGTTTCACGTAACGAAGTACTGGAAGAGTCGTACCGTCTCGTGATGAAACTGCGCGGCAAGGAGTTGCGAAAGCGATTGCTTGTGAAATTCCGCGGCGAGGAGGGGCTGGACTACGGCGGCGTGGCGAGGGAGTGGCTGCATTTGTTGGGACGAGAACTGTTCAACCCCCAGTATGGACTGTTTCAATACGCGAATGCTGGGGACGATCGATATGCGCTGCAGATTAATGCTGATTCTGGGGTATGTGAAGTTCTATATGTAGTAAAATTTTTTTTAAGTGATATAATTATTAATTACCAATAGGGAAATGTCATAAAATTACCTTATTACTTGTGTAAGGGAAAATGACTTCGCAATAAAGGAAATGCAGTTTCCTTGTTTTTGAATGAGTGTAATTCCTCTGCGTAAATAATTATACCACTATTTTCCTTAACAAAAATTAAAATTAACTATCAATGTTCATTATAAAAACTTTAAGCTGTGATTACATAGCATTTGATATTTGAAGACATTATTACATTGTATTCCTATATAAATCATTAATGATATGAATAAACTAGCTGAGCTCTAGGGTTTTATCCGCGTATATTTCCCGTTGCCGTAGTATTTTCGGGATAAAAGCTATCCTATATCCTTCATCAGATTTTTAATCAACTACAAAACTACTGGACCAATTTAGATGAAATTTTATACTCCCTGTACAAAATTTCATTCAAATCGGTCCAGTAGTTTTGGAGTCTATTCGATTCAGAGAAACAAATAAAAAATCAAATCATCATATATAGTACTAGTTTAGATGACTCCTAAATGAAATATAACTTGTAGGTGAACCCAGAACACTTGTCGTATTTCCACTTCGCGGGGCGCATCCTCGGCGTGGCGCTGTTCCACGGCCACCAGCTGGACGCCGCCTTCACTGCGCCCTTCTACAAGCAGCTGTTGGGGCGACCCATCACGCTGAGAGATATTAGAGATGTGGACCCAGAGTTGCACCGCTCGCTTTCTTGGATGTTGTAAGTTTATTTTGGTAAAATTTTAATTGTTGTGTGTCAATAACAATGTGATCTCATTCAAACTAAAATAAATCACATGAATAAAAGGGTTTTTTACTTCAAAGTATTACTAATTTAAAACTAGGTACTACATACTTGTTATGAGTTAATTTTAATTTTTTTCTTTCTCCTAATATTGTCAATTTCCTATATTAAGCATGTTTGTAATTGTATTACAATAAAATAAAATATAAAGCTTTGAAAACTCTTGGGTTTAAGTAATTCAATTCAAGCAATTCCTCATTCCAACTGACATAATTGCCATATAAATGATATTCTAATATAATTATTTTTCGATTTAAAATCTTTTGGTTGAATTGATGATGAATTGATTTTTATGAATTGCAGAGAAAATAGCATAGCAGGTGTGATAGACACTACGTTCTCAGTGGAGTGTTCGTCGTTTGGTGCCGTGCGCAGCGTCGAATTAAGGCCCGGCGGAGCAAACGAAACAGTCACCGACAACAACAAACGTGATTACGTCCGCCTTTACGTCGCACACCGCTTCACGCGTGGCGCGGAACGACAGTGGCTAGCTTTACAACGAGGACTCGCCGATATTATTCCCCCGCAGTTACTCAGGCCGCTCTCACCTCGAGACCTCCAACCGCTTCTAGCCGGGAGGGCTGATCTCGACCCGGCTGATTGGAAGCGACACACCCGTCTCAAACATGTAAACCCAGACGCGCCGATCGTCAACTGGTTCTGGGAAATCGTCGAAGAGTTCGATGCGGAAATGCGCGCCAGGTTACTGCAATTCGTTACGGGCTCTCGACGCGTCCCGTTGGCCGGGTTTCGCGCGCTGCAAGGCTCGACGGGCGCGGCTGCCCCCAGGCTGTTCACGTTGCATCTCGTCGCAGACGCCTCGCCAGACTCACTGCCTAAAGCACACACGTGCTTCAACCGTCTCGATCTTCCCCCCTATCCGACTAAAGAAAAACTCCATGATAAACTGAAACAGGCCGTTCTCGAAACTGCTGGATTTGCCGTTGAATGATATAGATTCTTATTTACATAATTTTTATATATATTACAAATGTACATGAACGATTAATTATATAATTTCCTCTAAGCATTCGTGAGACTGACGTGTTAGGGATTGTTAAAACATGACAGAAACTATTTAACAAAAATATTAGCAGTATATAGTGCCCTTAAATCGGAATTTTTTAATTTGTTTGTGATGTTTATAATTATTACATTATTTATCTTTGACAGTACAAACATGATATTGTACAATTATTGTTTTATTGTTTACTAATGTTCTTGATGTTCATAATATGCTATAAAAAATTAAACGACGGTCATTGATAATAGTTGAAAATATTCGAGCTCTTCCAGTTAGTAGTGTTCTTGTACATAATATCAGTCTTAATACTCTATGGTATATTTAAAAATACTGAGCGAATCATAGTTTGCGACTATTGGTTGTTATTTTTTTTTTAATTTTTGCATAATAGAATTTATTGGCAATGTCGAAACACAAATTCCGTCTTTTATTGTGACGAAATGGTATATATTCTTGCACAACTTATAATAATTTTACACATGCTCAAATAAGTATACATACAATTGTTCTAGTTTTAAGATTGATTTTTTTCCCATTTACATTAAGATATAATTTAGTTCATATACATTGATAGTTAACCGAATTAACACAAAATATCTGCATGTTTATAGTTAAAAAGTCAACATAAAAATTATATCTTACATTATATAACAAATTAGATTAGTATTATAATTTATCAATATATGCATTAGAAAATTTATAGTTACACAATCCATGTCGAATATATTTACAAATCAAATTTTGAAACTAGGTTGAAAATATTTAGCTCCTGAATTTTACAAAATATAATTTATCTGTTAATGTTACATTTAGTGTTTGTATATACATGTTAGACATCGAATCAATCATAAAGCTGGTGATCATAGAACTATGTTATCAACTATTCTAACATTATTATATAAATGTATGAGATATTTCATCTGTATGGAGCGAAATGTTTTAAATATCTGGTCAAAAATGTGTTAGTGTTACCTATACCATAAAATGCAAAAATTTGTTTAAGGACTAAAGTTCCGCCCGTGCCACATGCAACTTTTAAAACATTCTCATTGTGACTATCCAAAAGATGAGCCGCAATTTGTAAACTTTATATTATTAAGACAATTCCATATATTTAATTGTATAAGATTATTATGTACATACATTTTTATTATTCAGTACAAAAAAGACCAGCAATATTAAATGTAAAATTAAAGAAGTCTAAAAGTATATGTGCTTCAGGTGCCTTACATTACATTCAATTATACTATTGTGTTTATTTGTATATTTTATTGAAATGTATGATTTGTTTTTTATTATTAGCAATTCCAGTTTAAAATGTACCAGATAATTGCCTATCAATATAAAAAAGAATGAATGTAAGATACAATGCTTTTAATACAATATTTATAACAAGGATGAGTGCCTTTTATATGTTAATTAAGTATATTAATATGATAAGTAGTGCTGTATGACTGTTAGTGATATAAAATATTATTTAATAGCTAGTATGATGTAGAATACAGAAAAATATAATATTTTTGCACAATAGCTATTCAGTATTGTTATTTTCCCTATATTATTGCTGGTGAACATTGTCTTGGCATAAGCAAAATTGACACATTAGCGCTATTAGGGTTCCGTACTTAATGATAAAAACCTCTATAACTAAGCCTCCGCTGTCTTGTCTGCCTGTTACGTAGCCGTATCTCACAAACCGTGGCAGAAAGAAATTTTCACAAATTATGTATTTTCGTTGCCGCTCTTGACAAAAAATTATAGACTGATATATAAAATATAAATATTAAAAGTGGACAATAAACGTGCTTATTTGTATTTTTTGCTCAATATTAATAATGATAACAGGTAGCCGCTGAACACTTTCATAAATTATTAATTTCTTAATTACATTTCAATATAAATAAGGTAAATTGAAAAGGGGTGAGCCCACATCACAAACGTGATTTTCTTTATAGCAACTGAACTCTTCGTGCACGAGTCCGATTCGGTCAGTTATCTATTAATTTAAACAAAATCTAGAACCAGATAAACGTGCACCAATATATTTGACAGAGGAAGATAAACTCGAAGAAAGCTAACATTTTTAAAATAAAACTATTTTAATGCTGGTCACACTATCCATAACACTGTTAAAACACCATTCGTGAATCGATTACAAAACCAAAAATAATGCTCTATGGTTATTCGTGCCTGAGCCCTGAGATCTCAGATCACCTATCAAACGTCAAACATAATAATCTATGGTCAAACGTAAAACGGCATTGATGTGCATTGGGCGCACTGCAACATTCGTCAAGTAAACATTATTTATATGAGTTATTTCCTATAAAAGAGAACACACGATATTGTAGTGTTTTTTTAATTTATGTATACATTTAACAGTGATAGCATTTCAAATAAATTGTTAACAAGTGTTTTTAATCACACAGTGTTAATAAGAAGAAGTAATAAATTGTGCAGCACATCATAATTATTTTGATTATCACTCAATTTGGTGATGAATGTGTTAATGTGAAGTGTTTTGTATAAAATTCGTACAAAAATCCAGCACCATGCCGACCAGTGCCGTGTATCAGCCAACAACTGTAACGTATGAGCAGCAGCCTACGGATCAGCGATGGAACTGCCCAATCAGCTACTTCTCACGAAGGGTGACAAGTAGTCTGAACCGAGCAGTGTGTATAAGGCTGGCATTATGTTTATTTGGCAGCACACTCTTTATTATTGGTGAGTTCACTCTATTGTTTTCAAAACACTACATAGTATTATTTGGCTTTATAGTTACACATTCAAGATACTTTACAAGGAAATTCGGTATTCTTGTTGTCATTGAGCAAGATACAAACTGAAATATAGTTGAGACAGGGTTAACAACTTAGGAAGGGCGAAACCCTTACTAAATTGTTAAGTGCATGCATTACATTTTATTTAAATATAATAATCTAAGGACATATTATATACCTATATGTGTTATATTTCCTGTGTCCCTATTAAAAATAATTTGACCCAAACAAATTATCTTATTAGACTGTTAAATATACCAACAAAAGTTACAAGGAGATTCTTATTCAAGATTGTAATTGCATCTGTATGTAATAAGGTTTTATCAGTACTAGAACTAATTTTACATTAAGTAAATAATTAAAATTTGTGCTTCAATTGTTTGTTACAGCACTTGTACCTATAATATCCTGATCAGAATTCATCATAACATTAAAACATGATATTTATTGAAACTGAAAGCATAAAATAATACATTTGTGTAAGACAACACAGTGGTTAACCACTAGATATTATATAGTTGCATTTTGCAGATTGCATATAAGAGAACTATTAAGTTGCATGAGATTTATCATTATGTACAGTGAAACATAATATGGTTATACTTTAAATACCTATGGGCTGGTCTTGATTTTTAAAATTGCCATGTCTATTTGAATATATAAAGATTTTGCTTAGAACAAGGGGGCCCTTGAGTATATTGGTAATTCCACCATTTAATCAATGTTCTGTTTGAGAATATAAAATTATATTCCCATTTGTCACTCAATTTGGTATTCTTAATGTTCACAAGCAATAAAGAAAGACAAGTGCTTGCTGTTTTGTTATATATTCATTAGGCACTAAAATGGAAATTGGACACTGGGTGATTAAGGATGGCTCATGGATTCTATGATATAGGTTCAACAGCTTTGACTCAGGGCTAATAATCTCCCATAACTTGGATGAAGAAAACAATTTTATTTTCAAAAGTAAGGAAGAACACTTTATGAAAAAGACTGGAATTAAGGTCGGGTCACATTTTATTTCAACAAGATTTTTGTTAAACAATAAAAACAGGTTTTATCAATATGACGTATAGTGTGTAAAACCTGTTGCAAATGAAGTGGAAACTTGTAAATGGATACATTTCAAAATCACTGAATATTCTGTGTATTGTTTTCATATTCAAACAATGTTACTAATACAACATGAATGAATTTTACTGATTTGCTTAAACATTGAAATAATCACATGGACAAAACATAAAGTCTAACTATTTTAGGTTAAAAAAATATTTGTGTAAAACTATATGAAAAAACAAAACATTACATTGACTTCCATAATAGACTTGATTCTTTAAAAAATGAATAGTGCATCTAAAGAAATCACACTTAATTTTTCTGAACCACTGTATGACATATATAATATTCAAATTAGTTTTATTAAATTAGACTATAATAATGATTTACTTAATAACATTTGTGAGATTATAGGATTTCAAAATGTAAACTATTTTGATATTAGAATATTAATATGATAAAGTTTTCTCATTTTCGGTCCACTAAATGTGCTTCACTTATTTAAGAAATTTTCAGGGCATAAAATCTGGCTAATCTGTAATGGTAGCTCTTAATAATTTAAGTCTTTCCAAATCAGAATCCTAAATAATCTGAGCAAGCAATTGTAAATGCTGCAAAAAATCAAAAAGAAATAGTTTAAAAGTAGTTTAACATTTCCTCAAAATCACCCAAGAAACTTTTTTAACTTTGCACTTTTTTCTGCGTTTTTACACATTTTTCTAAATGTCTTTACAGTGAATTAGGCAATACAATAGCAACAAATACATGGAAATAATTAATCTTATAAATTACACTCATTAGTCGTAAAAAAAGCTATTACCATACCTTATCAGTTCAATACTAATTATGTATCATTACATTATTGCATGACAAAGACATTTACAAATAGTTTGTTTGTATTTGGTGTCTCTTGTACTCTATTTAGTGTACTCTATCAATAGCCAATTGTGTAGCTTCTAGACTCTACAGTACAATTGATGAAGTTTCCTGTTTATATCAGCATATCACTTTTTAGAATCATATCAGGTTAAACTAAGAAAATCACTTTTACAGGCAAAATTCATCCCCTTTTTTGCTTAGGCAAAGTCAAAAATGACATGCTTAGGTAAAACTAAATTTTTCCAATATCACAACTTCTTTCAATTCTATACTGCTATTATCAGTTTTGTCTAAGGGGGTTGATAAATTCAAATTTTATTTCGTTTTTTTAACATATATTATTATTATGCGACATATTGCGCAATTTAAGCGTACTGTTCTGTAAGTGATTTGACTTGATTAGATTAGATTTTTACAAGTTTTAAAAACATTTCCCGACTTCCGATCTTTTTTTATATTCAACTAGCTTTCCGCCCGCGGCTTCGCACGCGTGGGTTATTAATCTCTGTATTTTTAGAGGCGCACAACAAAAGTTTAAAAAAATTACGGTCGCAAGACCGCTGATATTATATGCGAATGTCTATAGTTTTTTCTATAATTTTCTATGGAAATAGGTTTGACCAAAATCTCACACTGTGCGCGACTCTTCAAAATACAGAAAATTGTAGCCCACGCGAGCGAAGCCGCGGGCGGAGATTTTGTTATTTTTGAAGATTTTTAATAATTTATTGAGTGTTTGTAACATCTTAATCTATACGTTTAGAGTATAAAAATGCATGTCCGCAACTCAACCAAAATCTCACATTGGCACGTGGTATGACATTTTTACGACTTTAGAAGCGTATATCTCAAAAAATATTTACTTTAGCAAAAAACGCATTTAGAAAGCTTCATTTCATTTTTAAAGACCTATCCAATGACACCTTATTTAATGATGTACTCGCATATTTGTTTTTTTACCCTCCGTTTACATGTATGGAAAGCCACCCCTAAAAATATTTTTTTCAAACAAAATGTAGCCTATAAGTTGCACCTAATCATGGTCTATCAACATATGAAATTTTATCAAAATCTGCCAAGTGGTTATTACGTGATTGACGAACATACAAACAGATAAACAGACAAACAGACAAACAGACAAACAGACAAACAGATAAACAGACAAACAGACAAACAGAAAAAAAAAATTCTAACCTTGGTTTTGGTATCTATAGAACATACATATTGCATACCAATTACTCTTTTTGAAAAATATTCAATGTACAGAAATGGTTCGGTTACTGTTTTATTATATGTATAGATTAATTTATTGACCAACTAAGTATGTATAACTTTTACATACTTAAAGTTAAACCTCAAATGATAATATATACAAAAACGCCGTGATAAATAATTTTTCACGTCGATCTTTTGTTGTCTACTTTCAAGCCGGTAAACGGTTTGTATAGCTATGTCTGCCCAACAAAAAAGTTCTAAGTGATTTAAACCATGCTTTCGTGACTAGAACATATTAAGCTACGAAATGATGGTAACTGTATAAATATTCGTCCAAGGATCATAGTGGAAGTAAGAGGTGGTACGTTACGGAAATGTGACGACGCCGCACTCGGACGAGTTTGTCGACCTTCGCGCACTGCCTGGTTATAACACCGGTCGGTATGGAATATGGATTTACAAGTTTTAGAGATAAGAAATTATTAGTATTTGAGGTATACGAAAAACAAAATGTAAACTATTTTGATAGTGGAATAAAGTGTTCCCGTTTTCCGTTCGCCCAATACGCTTCGCTTATTTAAGAAATTTTCGGGACGTAAGAATTTACGGAAAATATTTTTTTAATGACAGTGCTTGAAAAGGCTGAGTTTAGATAAAAAAATCTTCCCTGTGTGAAATAGATCCCTTTGTGTATATTTCACAAAATATAAGTATGAATACATGTAACTCTAGTTTATCGTAATAAAACAGCAAATAAGTTATTAAAATTCTTAAATAAACAGGCACGCGTCAGACCCTTTGCTAGACACGATAGGTCATATTTTACCTTACTTAGTTTATATCTGACTAATGTATGAATCACATCTGAGGTAAATATATCTCTATGTAACCTAAAAACCGCAAAGCAGGTGAACGTATCTTGATACAAGTCTAGTCGGTTACGTACATACGTACATATAATCGCCTTCGGTCCCAACATGACTCACCAACCCGATCAGCAAGCGCCACCGGACATCACCGTATTTTACGACTACTGGTGGTACTTTATTGTACTATCGTATGCTAATTGCAGTTGTGAGCAATCGTTACCTTGTTACAAAAGAATATCAGCAAAATAAAATTTCACTATAAAATTATAAATGTACCTAGTCATAGATTGCGAGTAAATGTCAAGTTCTAGCTTACGTAATATCAACGCTTTTAAATGCCTTTTGTTGAATCTGCAAATTCTTTTTTCTCTTTGAATACTCGTGAACTCTTTTGTTTAAATAGCAAAAGCAGCGCTTCAGACTTAATATCTTCAACAGTTTAGGTGAATATACTTACATGGACTGTGCCAACTATATGGTTATTTCTAAGGAAAATAGTTCTTTGCAGTTTATATTATTTCGAAAATATGTATACGTCAAAAAGTCAGAGAAATGAAGGCTTCTTTGGAATACCTACATACATATACAACATTCGTTAGTATTTACCAGTAGAACTGGTCAAGGGTCAATGATATTCGGGTCACTCTTTCCATAGATGGAATATAATTTCACTTAACTTATACGAAATGATCCGCTAATTGCGGAAACGATTAAATCCTCATTAACCATCATATTAACGATTGAACAAACAATTCTGGCGAATGCTAATAACATCTTCCTGTTTTAAAATCGCTATAATTCATATTTCATACTAAGTATAGCTCTGCATTACGCAGTTGTGGCCTCGGTTCCGAGTTTCGTACTCCATTACGACCCTTTTATGTTTAACCTAGAACCTATTTAAAAATGTACCAAGATTTTTTAGTTCCTGTAGTTAATTGATCTAGATTGTGAGCACAATAACATGCGGTTTAATCATGGTTTTTATAGAATCACACAATATCATTTGAGCATTGTTCATATAAGAATAACACTAATCAATGTATCAATACAATGTACTATCATAATATTAAAATGTTATTACGATGTGTCAATACAGTTAACACAATCTTAAATAAAGATCTCAGAATATTAACTTGTCGGTTACTAAATCCAATAAGTTCTTTTTTCTTAAATCCTCTTTTAAAATGTAAATGGATTAGGTAGTCATAAATTGAATATTGTATGCGAAGTAAACCTTGAGAAGTTGTAGGAGGGTCAATCCGGCATAAATCGATGGCCAGTGTAAATAATAGGGAGGTTTAACGTTTCAACTGGGTCATTGCTGTCGGATACGTATTCTTCTTTAACGAACTAACAAATGACAATTTTACCGAATAACTTAAAAATATGAACAAGAGTTTGCGTTGCGTTGCCATTTATTTATAACTAATATTAATGTGTACGGCTAAGAAGAATTGTTTATGGTACAAAATATTGGTGACAAATTGATAATGGGCATTATTTTAACATTTTATGTAATGAAATCTTTCGAATGACAGCTTTGCTCCACATCGAAAGCTCATATAACTTTTGAAAGGAATTTTAACGCGGTTTGTTATATTTAACCCGTTTAAAATCTTTTTTTTCAATATGGAAAGTACTCACGTTAAAACAAACCCAAGAACATACTAAATAACTATTTATTAACAATCTAACAAATCTAATCGAACTTTATTCAATTTAAAAGCAGTTCATTTGGGGCAAACTTACTTAAAAAAATTAATAGCTGGTGAACGCAGGTTATCTAGTATGTACATATGATACATATAATATTATAGAATTCTATAATAGAATTCTTAACTCTAACTGAATTACTTATCTCGAACATGGTTTAATAGCACTCCGTCAAGGTGATTTGGTTTTTTTTTAATTTTAAGCTGCCATCGAATACGTGATTTCGTGTTTTGGACCAATTAAATACTGTAAGATACAACAAATGAAAAGTTTTTTAAACTTCTAGGATTTTTTATAAAAGGTAATTTAAACTTGTCAATGCATTTGTTCCTTATAAACAAGTCATGGTTGACTGTACAAAGTAGATAATTGAGTAAAAAACACAATCCAATCTTTTAAGCTGTATCGTATTAATAATAGAACCCTGCTCACGGAGTTATTTATCTACATATTAACAAGTAAAGTGATATTTTAAAGTTTTCTTTTCTTTTCAGGACTAGCTCTACTAATTGCGGGTGGCTTGCAGTATTCAAATACACCGACGCAAGAAACCGATAGCGGTATCGGTGCCCTCATTGCTGGTGGTGTCATACTTTGCATCGGATTGTTGTTTGCAGGTAACAATATAAATACTGAATATGACGCATTTTTTCCTTTGTGCGTCAGAATGTTTGTCGTCATCAGTTGCCCAATAACCTCGACAAAAGCGTTTCGACAGTTACGGAAATTTACTTTTCTTCCCTGATTTATATTTTCTGTAATAGCTTGAATATTCACTGCAGCCTTGACCTTTTAGACGAAAACGTGTTTTATTAATACAAGTATTTTTAATAATGAGGAAATACACATGACATATCTAAATAATATGGGTTTGTAAAATAAAAATTGCGTAATAGAAGGGTCTGAAATCGTTGAGCCATTCTCCACATTCCCCTCACATTACGAGTAAATTAACCAGTTATCGCAGTAATCGTTCCGGTATTCTTTGAATTCTATTTTTAAATGATCCATTTGAACGCGCCGTATTTACAAAGCGTTTCGCCACGCAGTATATTATTCATTGTTAAATCTGTAACGTACGCAGTACGTGTTTTGTGATCACGATATTGTCTCAAAGGAAGTGGAAAATGTATGGGCGGAAGGTCGATGTTAATCTAACACTCGAATACGGGTTCGTGCGCTTAGCGATCACTTGAATTTATCTTGGATAAAAGATTGTTCTGATGTTGGTTGGATAAAATCTACTACTTCTTTAAGCCGTTTAAATTTAAGCGTAGAGTTTTAATGTATTTTTATTATTTTTCATAGTGTGCCCTCATTAATATACTTGCGTTATTTTTATCATTGGAATACCTATTCGCCGCATTAAATAAATAAATAAAAGATTGATTTATTTATTTTATGAATTATTGCATGCCCCACATTAAAATTGCGCACAGACTACTAAAACGACAGAAAAAAATCAAAGTTCAACGAATGGTATAATATTTTGAGGAAAATATAAGAGTAAATGTACCAAACTTAACCTTGAATAATAGTCAAGTTTTTTGCACAAAATAAAAAAGTGCATAGGTCCCTTTAAATTTACAGATTTATTGAAATGGATCGTCCGCGTCGCAAATCGCTTTGCGTAGGCAGGAGCGAGTGGGCTTGACACATTTGAAACTGGTTTCATAGGCGTAGGAGATTAGGTTAGGTTATGTGTGGCATGCCCTCAAACTGGTTTATTTATTTATCATCCATAATAAACAACGGTTAACTGCCAATAGAGTTAGTTCCAACCTTTACGCTGGATGATCACAAACAAATTGTAAAACATTGTGTCGCAAAAATCAATAGAATAAGCGCCTCAGCGGTTAAGTTTTAAGTATTAATTATATACCCATTAAACTCTTAACTCTGAGACAAATTGTGACTAGGTCTGATGTAGATGGTAAAAAGGACACTAAATATGGAAAAATAATAACTTTTTGCAAAAAATAAAAAACTAATTTTTATTTTATATTTGAAATCAATTCAAAGTCGGTGCCTTTACATAATTTCCAGTTACAGTTTTTACTTTTTAGTGTGAAGAAGTCGGTTCTATTTTGTCGCAAAAAGTTATTATTCTATTTACGACGAGCACATTCAGGCGTGTTTACGTATTGACTCTTGAGTCTTGATACATGATATCGTTGTACAGGCGTAGGCGGTTGGGCCTGGTCAGCCCGCTGGGGCGGCGGCAAGGAGGCGCCCGCGAGCGGCGCGGCCGCGCTCACCGCGCTCAACCCCTCCACGGACCCGCTGGTCGCCGCGCAGTACGCGCCCGTCAGGGACGCGCCGCCCGCGCCCGACGATGAGATGCGGAACCTCATGGATAATAAGGAGTGGTGAGTAACATATGGATGTTAGTCTGTTCAATTTTAGGAGAACATAAATACGCCTCTTCTTATATAGGATGAATAAGAACGAATATAATGTGTGCCTGAGCATTAGGATAAAAGATAAATATAATATATGCCCGAGATTTAATCCCTTATCTGACTTTACACAATCAAATATTGCCTTCTATCGATCAGTTATATAATAAAACAATCCTTCTTACGGACTGATAATGTGGCATCCTAAGTGTAGATATATAAATGCGAACATGAAGCTTTAAGCGTTTATTTAACATTAAGTAGGTAAGATTGTTTTGCAACTAAAGATAAATAGTAGTATAATAATATATTAAAATGTTAAAAGTAAATAACTTCAATATGAACAGCGTGCAATGGGTAGGTATATCGTCGACGTGCTACTGATTGTCGCCGTGTTGCAACGCAATTGATCCCTATTTGGCGTTATAACTAGAAATCTAAAACGGTCTCATGGCCTTCAACACACTCTATGTTCAAGATGTTACCCGGTTACATTGCTTTGTTCCATATTAGGGACCACCATTTTTTGTCGTTGGTGCTACCACAGGACATTATATTATTCTTTCCCAGCTTTTTCACAAAATTCATATACCTTAAAAAAATAATGACTAGAATTCTTTTTATTGCATAATGTACATAGTCGTTATTGTAAGCAAATATCAATAATCAAGATAGAATTTCTATAATCTTAAAAAGCATTGGTGGTTAGTGCCGATTCCATATCACCCAGAATCATTATTCATTTGGTATTACTTTTTGTAACACTTTAGAAAATCCCTTTGAAACGTTATCACCATACAATAGGGCGTGGGTTTAAAATTAGGTTGCTTGAAATTGTTGCGTTGCATCGCCCGCGCGTCTGAAGTGAAAGTCGACGCCCATGTTTTTATAATACTCTCTCCTATTTTATTATAATAACAAGCTGGTAAAAAAGTGCCTCCTATAATAAAACCAATGACGCGATTTCATTTAGAGGCCTAAATATTCTGTTGAACAAATGACTCTATTAAGGTATTTGACGCATTAGTTAGTTTGTCATCGCAGTCATGTATTGGAATGTTAAGTACTGCAAGTATGACGTATGATGAAGCCAGATTGAAGACGAGTGCAATCGACTCCGTTTACATTAGGTTTGCGCGAATTCCAAAGATAATCGAATTCGGGTGAACGACCAAGCGTTATCCCAACTTTATTTTCAATAACTTTTATATAAATGAATAAATATTCAGAGACAATTAACACTACGCCATCTAGTCCCAAACTAAGCCAAGCATGTACTATGGACACTAGATAACTTATAAACATACTAGAAAATTACAATTTTCATAGTAATTTTCTGCTTATGGGATCGAACCTACACTCTCAATAGACCATTGCCAGATCCACTGCGTCATCGGGTCGTCGAATATCGCTCGTGATAAGTTGTTAATAAATTAAATTATTATTAATTGTAAATAATTCATATTTAATAGCCTAGTACCAACCGCAATCAACATTTTATTGTGGTCAGATTTAAATTGCAAAACAAATATACGGAAGTGATATTATGGTGATATCAAGTGGCATACTAACATGAATGAGCTATTTGCTAACGAAATCTAATACGCGGAGTATTGAATAATTATTATCAAATTTCATACGTATGATAGTACTAGCTACTGTATGAGTAAGATATTAGCATATGTTTGTTTGAATGCTAGCATTGATCATTGTATGTCATGAATGTATAAGTTGTTTTAAAGGCTTAGTTGTTGATACTATTCCTCGTCAGTGCCTATATGTACAACATACCTTGACCCCGCTTTATTTGCTAAGAGGGAAAAATATTTCTCTTATTTCTCATAATGTTATTGTAATATTGACGTTATTGTACTAACGTACGCTTAGGTAGTATGTATTATGTAATACATAGTCATATTTAAAATTATTTTCTGTTTGTTTCAATATTGTAGATAATATTATAACATTCGTACTTATGTATATCATGGCCACTCCAGTTCAATGTTCCAATTTTAATAATATTGAAAAGTTCATTAGGATCACCGATCACATGAGATATGAAAATATTTAATATCTGTTAAATCACTTTCAATTGTCGAGCAGCAGAGAGGTTTATATTTTATAATGCAGCACTAAGCAGCTACTTATACACAGAAATTTTATTTATATTAATCTATATTGTACTAACGTTATGATACAATCAGGCATGACAGACGCAGTTACATTATTCAGTGCACATACTGACCTAATAGGACACAGGAATAATATTGCTTATATAAATCTTTCTTAGTTATCGATATTTATGTAATTTCTAGAATTTCGATTCTTGACTTATTTTTCTTTCTTACAAAGCAAACTCAAGACGAAAATCAGTAACTATAAATCTTTACAATTCTTCATTTTACTAATATCTAATAAGTGACAGTTGAAATGTGATCGTTAGCAGCGCTAGCTTATTAGCATAAATCTTGGAACGTGATGGATCAATTTGATACACTTATAAAAATAAGCGGAACATGACGACTGTCACGGCGCGAAGTGGACTGTACAAGGATTATTGAGTTAATATTTATGTTGTGTTTATAACTGCTCACAATATAATTATTAAAAGGAAGAATAATTTGGTTGAATTAAAAAATGTTTTGAACTTTCTCCAGCAGTATCCCCTGCCTGCTGCTACGCTCGCGTGTATTTTTAGGAGTTTACAAATAATCATTAAAATCAGTTCAGTAGTTACGTCGTAATTGACACACAAACATCCAAACATTCACATTTACATATAATATGAGTACGATTTCGAGCGCTTCCAACTTCAAAAAATGTTGAATATGAAAAAGTCTAACTTTATTGAATACAGAACAGGACATTTCATTTCAATACATTCAAAACAATAATTTTATTATCATATACTAAAAATGTGATAACAATACAACTTTTCTTTTTCAGTTTGAGCAGTGCCGAAGAGAGCGATAAGATGTTAGATGGGCGACCGTCGGTGGCATAAATTGCCTTCAAAATGCTGCTTTCTGCAGAACAGCTGTTTACTTTTCCCCCTCTTTATTTAAGACTTATATGTTTACGTCGATAAGTATGCTATAATTTGAAGAAGGGTGATATAAATGTGCAGCTATTGTCGCTGATTCTTAAGTGACAGTATAAGTGAAACATCTATCAATATAAAGCATATTTCTGATTCCGATTAAGACTTATCTTTTAATTTTATATTTATTGTATCACTGTAGTATGTACCTTAATATATTCATTTGAATGAAGCGTTTAGGTCATGTCAAAGGTGTTCAAAAAGCATAAACCATTATTATGGTTTAGATGCCTTTCTGGTACAAAGTAAACTCAATGTTTACAAAATTTTCATTACAGAGTATATTTTATAGTTTTATTTTATTACTTATTTATATATTTTTTTCTCCTTATATTTTATCAAAATATTCTCCACAATATTATAACTCCGTATGTATGATCTTTGACATATAATTACTTTATTTTCAGTACATGTTAAGATAGTATTCGTGATCGAAGACATGTGGCCAAATTATCGTCCAGATATTTAGATAAGATAAAATGTTTTTCCTTATTAATAAATATTAAAGCATTTCTTGTCTAGATGTTAAGAAATAAATGTTTTGAAGGTCACTATTTAAATGGACATTGTAACGAATATTCTTGGTAAAAAGTATTACATGTTTATGTGTGAGATTTTAATAGTATTTACTGTAGTAAAATTCATCAACATTGTACTTTATTTTCCTACACTTGTATCGTGTTTAAGTAGATAGTAAGTGTATGAATTAAGTAGTGTACTTATTCGATAGTTCTCAATTTATCTTAATTTGCATGACAAAATTATAAAGACGTGAGAATATCTTCTTTTTGTTGAAGCTACTGCGCTGGCGCTTTATATCGAATCAATGAACATAGTTTTACACATAGTAAATAAATAATACGACTATGGTATAAAAATATTTGAGCCTAAGCATGCATGTCATATGCATTTTCTTTAAGCATATAATATACATAATGCAGTGCAGTCAAATGTGTTACTTTTATTTTTAAAACGGGTTAAATAGGGTTTCACAATATATATTTTATGAGGTATATCAACTTATTCATTTTGAGAATTTATGTTGTGACTGACAATTATATTCACCCGACTCTTAAAAGTGAAATCACAATATAATAATTTGTAGAAACACCCGTCCTTTTAGATTTAGGTACTTTTTATTTGTGTGGTATGGACATCATATATATTTTTTGTATCGTGTCTATGATATCGACAAAATGGTCATCATCAAAAAATTATCGGTCGAAGTTTGCTTATTTTGAATAGGTAGTGAATGGAGTGGTTGTGTATCGTATGTTAAACTGTAATCGTAAGCATTTATAATTTAATTTTTCTATTGATATTATAATTAAGCTCTCTTTTATTTTTTCGCAATATAGACGTGCAATCCGTATCATCACAGAGTTGATATAATATATTAAAACAATTACTGCAGCAATTATAAATTTTAGCACACTAAATATAACATATTCTTTTTGTAAATTACTACTTTCAGTTATATTTATATGGTATGTATGGTGCGAAATAATAGCGGTACATGATATTATACTTAAATTACTTTAGTACTTAAAGTACACATATATGATTTTATTTTATACTTTATTATTTAGTTATGTACTTAAATTTTCAATCTCAATCTTTTAAAATAAAGTTTACGGAATTAATGGAGTGTTTCATTTTCTTTTCCATGCCTTTATTTGTACAACACATCAATTTGAAGAGTAATTAATTAATCTATACTTTAAAATGAGCGACGGTTCAGAAAAGTAGTTTTTAGTAAAAGTAAATATTTAGTAAAAGTCCATCGGTTTTGTAATTTTTCAGGACCGTCATAAGGTCTACCATCTGCAGGTGCCATTATCCATTCCTGTATATTTTTAAATATGTATGTAGCTATTCAAGCAGAAACCTAAAATTAGCCCCCTTAGTAACTAGTCTTATAACCCCTCGCTAGCATGAGACGCTTGAACCGAATATATTTTGGAATATGTACGTAGATATTTCAAAATGGTACGCTAAATAACGAATAATAGCTAATTCGTAATAACTTAAATCAATAATGATGTTAAAGTGATTCCCGGCCAAGAAAAGATTGGAAATTTGATGGATGCGTTTTTTGTGCTATTCAAGATTTCCTGAATAAAGCTATTCTACAAGCTTCTGTAAACTACACAAGATACGAAACCGATAATGATTTTACTAGAACTTACTACTACAATTACAAATTGAAACTAGGGACTTAAGTATTATTGTTTATTAGAAAAAAACGTTGTATTATTATTAGGTACATAATCAATACAATAGTACAAAAATTTCGTATACGTAAATTATAACTAATCAGTCTCTGTTTGTGCGGCGCCACCAAGGAACTCCGAGTATTTCGTCTTCTTGCGACAGGTTTGTGGTTGTAGGCCTGCGGAAAATAGCATTTTATGAAATATATTTATTATGCATATATATAACAAAAATTAGAAAAGAGTTTCAATAACCTTTGGCGCAAAATAAAGTTTGACTTCACAGAAGCTTATTTAATTTTTATTATTTTTTGATTTCTATTCGAAAAAGCCTTTTTTATTCTAGCAACAATGAAATCTAAATGTTCCAATTCTAAATGTAGTTGATCCATAAAAGAAATCATCATCACCTTGGTTCATATAAATGGTCCAAACTCAAAATATGATTTAAAATCCAAAATTTGTTTAATAGAACATTCTGTATAAATACCACTTACCTATATATTTGACTACGAGGTAATGTGGACGGTAATAGTGGGTGGGCTGGTACAGGAACTTCCTGGAATACATAATTTAAAAAAAATATAACCATTCACAATTTTGGTTGTTTTCATAGATTTTCTTAGTACTAACTGCAGTATTTTTATTAATATAGTATATAATATGCTCAATTCAGTTTCACATGTAATAAATATATTAAGAACAAATGCATACAATTTAAAAAGGTACCCACATCTCCATGCATTTGGCAAAGCTAGGATACTAGGGTATTAAAGTATTTTTAAAACTTGTGATTTCTTGTGTTTGTTTTAATGTGAATACTTTCGATTTAAACGCGTAAAGTGTTCGAAATGTCGGGTTAATAATATTAAACCGTGTTTTAAATCCTTTAAAAATATTTTAATTTACTTGTTCATACTTTAAGTTCATTTATTTCAAAGGATAAAGGAAAAAATTAATAATGCTGTCAATATTTCTTCACCACTTAGTACATATAAAACTTCCAAACATAAATTCTCAGGGCCTAACTACTGGCCAGTCTGGTGATTCAGACTGATCAAGGACTAACTTACATTAATACCTTGGAGTAATAATACCATTTAATACTGACATACTAATTTTTTTTTTTACCTGAATTGGTTGCATGGGAATATGCATATTGGCTCTCAGTTTGCGCTGTCGGATCTCCCGCCGGACACAGCATTGAACCCCCAACAGAACTCCACAAACACATGAAGAGAGGCATCCTGGAAATAATAGAATTATGTACACTTTGAAATCTTAATATGTGACTAGTATCTATTACAGCTACAACCAAGTCATGAAGGTAAATATGCTTTATGATAATATTTGCCTATGTACAAGCGGTGAGTTAAATTCAGCATCTATGAATCAATATAGGGTATCCTTTTTTATAATTCAGTTACGGCCTTATCTGTATACATTATTTCACCAAAATCTGTTCAATAGTAGTAATGTGCCATGTGATTGACACAAGCATTTAAATTTTATAATTTATAATTTTAGTATGATAGCATAAGGTAAAAATATGGATACGGATTTTTACTGCATGAGTGTCTTATTTTTGCATAAGGCATCTATAATAAATTTTATCATATTCTACAAAAAAATTAGAGTCCTTACCAATATACACTAAAACTCCGAGATCTCCATTTCTATTTGTCCGTCTTAATACAATTCCAGCTATACATAATGAGATCCCAGTTAAAATTCCAACCACAAAGATAACCTTAAACAAAAATAACATTTTACATTATTTTGAAAACATGTTAGATTATAGTAGGAAGATAAAAATAATCTATGAAATATAATATGCAAATATAATTCTTGAATTTTAAGCCTCAAGCTATCTTTTGTTTACAACTTCTGAAACTGAACTAATATTAATTAAATAAATATTTATTTAATAACAAACCTGTAATATATAATAGCAAACATATTCAAATCCAGGACAGTGTCCACCACATGCTCCTATGATTGGCACTTCTGGGCTAACAGACTGAACTGATGGAACTGGTAAGCGATCCATCCTTTGGGTCGGCTCTACATCACACAATGGTAGAGAAAAAGCAGAAGCACATGAGGGAAAAGTGTATGTGTTGGGAGGCATAGCTTTCTCCCCTCTGCTGTAATTCCTCCAAGTGCCTGTGCCATATGGAGCGTGGTATACAGGGGATGGTGGACCATTCTCTTTTGGATGATACTGAGGTACCTTAAAAAGTAATGTTTGTGATAAATTATTAACCAAACTACGCAAAAGTCAAGGTTTTTTATTATTAATCGAAAATTGTACTTGAAACTTTAGTAATAAAACTTGAAAATTGTAATTACTGCTCCTATATGTATGTAAGTGGTGTACAATAAAGGATTAAATAAATAATATTTTTATAGGATTTGAGTTGAATTGGTTTAAATATACTTAGATTAATTATAATATTCACGCGTACATGGTACTGATGTTCAGGCGTCGAAGTGTCTGTGCTAGAAGCTTGGTAAACAGGTGTGTTAACATCTTCTACCCAAGGGTATTTAGCTCTCAGTCGAGACGCCGTTGCAAATTGCTGTTCGCTGCGTGGAATCACTGTTGTTTGGTATGGATGCACACTCCGCGGTGCAACTGATTGTTTTATCATTTTCACATCGATATCATAGTGTCACAGACATCTTTAGGATAAGCAATGAAGTCGTATTTTAATTCAAATTATCACTTTATACACATTATCTTAATAACTGATTTATATTTGCTTTATTTTTCTCCCTTGCCAGCTAATGTTACAACTTACAATGACAAAAATTGATCATGATGTTTGGAAATTTAACATAAAAAAACTGTGAGGTTACCCTTAAACATTTTATAATAAAAGATTTAAATATTAACAAACTCGATATTTATTTTTAGTATTATTTGGGTAAAAATAAAAAATAATTCGCAACGCAACAAAAAATGAACAATGAACACGAGAACCAAGTATGAAGTACGTGAACACAACGATTGGAAGCTATACACACAGAACAGATTAAAAAACTTGTAAAAAAAAAACAGAATAAAAAAGAGTGAGACAAAACATGATCACAGATAAACAACATTAGGCCGATGTTTTACAAATAGATAGTCTTGCCGAAATATGAAATATAGTGAACAAAATAAATTTCTGTCTATTTATACCAAATTTTTATAAATTATTAGTTTAGTAATATTTAAATGTTTTTTTTTGTATAAAAATGAAATGAAATTGTTGCAGGCCATAACAGCTACATATTTAAAAAAAAAACACTTTTCCTTTAAAAAAAACGATTTATTTATTTTTCTAAATAATCAACCCCACCAAAAACATCCTGTAAAAAAAGTAAAGTAAGTCTCAAAGGACCTGCTTGTGCCTCGTTTTTCTGTATACGCCCCCTCTACACATCAGATAAGACGGCTATCTACGGATAGACATATTACCCCGTCTTCACATCCGTGGACGACATCTGCAAATGACATCCGTGTATGCGTCTGCTGATGTGTAGAGGGCCTATAGCCAATGTGAGCGGACATAAGATTATTCGCGGATACAATTTTAAATTGTAAGTATCGTTTTTATTGTTTAAGCTATTTAATCCATTATAATAACTATAAGTATGAATGGTTTAAACATTTTACATTATCATCTTTAATAATTCTTCTTCAAAAAATGGCAAATGTGAGCACTGGGCAATCATTTACATTTTTTGAGGTTCCATAGTTTCTTAAAAGTTGCCGCGAAAAGGTAGTACAAAAGGCAAAACTATACAATGTAGATGATACAATACAATACAGCCGCGACACGAGTTTAGTTATGTTTAGACGCCCTAATGTCAGGGAGGAAGTTCTTATTTCAAATAGGATAAGGAGTTAGATAAGGTCGCATCAAGGGTGGGGGGAAACAAAGAAGTCCTCGTGATGCCTCTCCCTGGGGACCTCTGCAATGTAGTAACTAATATTCATTCTAAATAAATCAAGATAAGTAGGCTGGAGGGAGAAGATATTTAATTTTTAAATAATAACAGTAGAAAAAAGTAATAGAAGAAATACAGATAAAGGTAATTTTTAAAGTTTTTCTATTATTACATTTGAATAAAAAAAAATTGCTATTAACGCCGAAGTTTATTTTAGAATTTTGGATAAGAAATTAATCCAAAAATGTGTCTTCGAAGACATAATGAATTTCTTGAAGCATATCTGAAGCCAACATGCTGCGACCATGTTTTTCGTAGGCTTTAAAATTGCAAGCTCTGGTAAACTTTGCCGCTGCATAAGTTGCTATACTTTGACTGAGTAGAACTGATCTGTCATTTTCACAAATATTAGATTTTAGGGCCCAATTAAAAAACGTCCCCAACGCTCCTGCTAATATATCACCTTGACCACCAGCGCGTCGAACGGATCCGCCCTTTGTAATTGTCCAATCAAACATCCAAATTATTGATTTGTATTGATCCTTTTCTCCTTTTTGTAAGACTGTAACAAAGTCTCCCCAATAATTATACCACGGTGTTATTTCCTGAGGAATAGCTTCTTTTAAACGTTGTGCTTCCACATGATTTGGGGTCAAAATAATACCAGGACTTGGATAATCTTTTATCACGGTTATGTTTTTATAAATCGCATACAGCCCATCAGCATCGATTACTAATGGTTTCTTTAACGTCCTACAGATATCTATGATTGAATAGAATCGACCCAGAACATTCGGATGACTTCCAAGGCCTGGACCTATGACAACAACATGCACTTGCTTCAGTATGTTACGAAGGTCTGAAGGTGAGGGTGATGGAATTACAATGAGATCAGGACTATATGACTTTATAACTGGTGCAGCTTCTGTCGTAGTTATCACATACACCAAGTCGGCCCCAACCTTTAAAAGATAAAAAAATAATTTAGTATTATACCGGAATCATGGCTAATATTTTAAAGTATTATTTATCAAAAAGTTGTTTAAAAATACAATATACAAACACTCCAACTTCCAAGTCTTTGAGTAACGCTCATACCCAACTCATATTTGGGTAAAATAATAACCAAAAATATAAGATATGTCAATTTCTGAACACATGGATTTTTTTAGTTCATATGAAGCAAAATCAACATTGTTACTAAATTGTAAAGATAAACATTTTCTACAAACAAATATATATCTACTATACCTTTAAGGCTGTAATCGCAGAAAAATAAGGCGCTCCAGTATATTCAGTAGAACCACCAATAACCGCAATTTTACCTGCTTCACCTTTGTGTTTACCGGCTAAATCGGGGATGATTGATTTACTTAAAGCTAAAAACGAGTTCTCATTTAATGTGTCGAGTTCCGAACATTGATCAACTTTCAATGATTTCACTGCATTTGGTTCGTACAGGGAAATTAATATCACAATAAGAATATTATTTATAATTGCAGACATGTCTATATGTAACGTTAGCAGTGTTTGTGTCTATTGCCTATACGTCGTAAACATTAATGATATTAAAATGATGTTCATAATAATTAATAATGAGATGGCATCAACTTATTTTGTTGTTCAAAGTAAAATAAACCTAATGTAAAGGCATGAGAGCATATTTTTGTTAAGTTATAATAAAATATATATAGCTTCCAGTTATTCCAGTTGCCATTTGATAATATCTTACCAGTATTTATGGAATTATTATTATAATTATTTTAAAAAGTGTCCCTTGTATTTTAATATTTGAGTAAACAAGAACTTGGCACGCCCCTATTTAAGACTGCACCTGCTGATGTCCTCCGCAGATGTACAGACGAGGTATGTCTATCCGTAGACAATCGTAGTAAAAATTACCGTAGGTAATTTACGTCTGGCGATGCGTCAGCCATCCATGTTCCATTAACAGACGCCGTTCACGTATATGAATGCCGATGTGTAGTGCAGGTTTCAGTGTAATGATACTTGAAGCAACATTCATTGATTCAACGGATAACATAATGACCATAATTATTGATAAAATAACAATTTATGCACGTTATAAAATATACTTCGCACTATTTATTATTTTAGAAATGAAAAATTGCTTTGTCTTTTTGGGTGTAGATAATAAATGAAATATTTTTTTTAAGTCTCTAATGAATGCTCCTAAAAAAATGACACATGACATATGTCACCTTTAGTTTCCCAATTCCTGTAAAGCAAAAGCAATGGCAATGTTGTGGCCTGTGAGTTACTAAATATTTTCTGAAAAAAAAGACAGTGTTTTCCATCTCATATAACTCTTTTATTAAAAGTGAAAACATAGATATCCATCTAAAACACATCGTTAAACGTTTGCTCGCTCAATCAAATGAAAACAAATCTGAAATTAAGAAATCTAATGTACTAAAATGTTCAGCGACATGAAATATTTATGCTATGGCATCTTATGACTAAAACTAAGAAAATATCGACAAGATGAAGACAAACAGCTGAGACGATACGAGTGAAATTCGAAATAAATAATCGTTTTTAATTTAATATTATGGTTGGAAACGGAAGTATTATGACGGATGGTCCGCTGAATATCTCGGATGAATCGGATAATTTAATTCCCGCATGTAATTTTTGTAGAGATTACATAAAAGGATGTTGTAATCGAGATAACTGTAGATATATTCATGAGATACCACCGAAAGTACATTTAAAGGAACTGTTCAAATTCTGTCATGATTTTCAAAACAAAGGTTGTTTCAGGCAAAATTGTAAGTTTATTCATAGTACCTTAGAAGAAGAAGAACGTTTTTATGTCACTGGTAAATTTCCCCGACTACCACGGAATATGCCAATTTGTCAAGCTTACAGGCATGGAAATTGTTCCAACATAGACTGTAAATTTCTGCATCTGCCAAAAGATTTTTCGAATGAGATTATTTCGGTTCGTAACATACCTCCTCCCCCACCAATGTTTGACCGGCCCCCACCGTCAATGAGAGATGATGAATCACCCCCAGAGGCTAAGTTTAGGAGATACAATTATGAAGATTCTGGAATCAATAGCCAGGTGTTACATGTACCAAATATTTGCACTAATTGTGAAGTTTTAGACCATAGAGTGAAACTATTGCATGATAACATAAGTGTTTTGCTAAAGAAAGTTGCAGATTTGACAGAGAAGAATATTCAGTTAACCTCCATGAATGAGTTTTTATTGGAGCAAACTGCTTCAGTTAGATCAGATCAGCCATGTGTTATAACTTCAAGACATGGTACTTCAGCACCTGTGTCTCTGGCAACTGTAAGTGTGACACCAGTAGTAAGCCTTGCTGGTGCTCTGCCGACCTTGGTACCAGCAGCTGCTACACCTAATTTGACATTAGCCCCTGCCGCCTCACAAGCACAACTCCTAACACCTGCTCCTCAAATCCTTACAGTAAGCACAACTCAACAATTAGTGGGTAATTCAGGAGCCTTAATAGTCACAAGCGCAGGAGCTCAGCAACTAATGCAAGTCAGTGATTCAGGTACTTTAATGGGTGGAGGACAAACAGTAGTAGCTGTTACACCTGCACAGCTTACTCTAGCTCCACCTACTCAACAATTAATGAGCAATGGTCCACAAACTGCAGTGCAACATCTAGTGCAAACATCTGCATTGCAGTCTCAACTGCCTCAACATCAAGCATCACAGTTTGCAGCCCAACAATCAGTGCAACATTTGGCAGCAGCACAGCAGTCTGCTCAACATGTTGCACAACAATCAGCGCAACATTTAGCACAGCAATCTGCTCAACATCTTGCAGCACAGCAATCGGCTCAACAACTAGCAGCTGCTGCCCAGCAATCAGCACAACAAATTGTTGCACAGCAATCGGTGCAGCAGTTGGCAGCACAACAGTCAGCCCAGCAACAGCTAGTCCCACCAACACAACAACTGGTACATCAGACATCCACACAACAGATTACAATTTCCAGTACTAGTCAACCTATGGCCATGCCTAATTCTCAAGCCCAGCCCATTACATTCCCAATTATATCACAAAGTATCTTGCCACACTGACAAAGTGGTAAATTTGGATTTTTGGGCAATACATACAATGAATTGCTGTTATTGAAACATGACAATTATGTGTGATTGATAGTGCATGTGGTGTTTATAATACTAGTTTTTTTTATTTATAAGTGAACTTTCAACCATTTGTAATTCTATCATTACCAAAAATTACTCAACAACTATAATAAAAGTAAAGTGAGATTTAGAATTAAATAAAGATGGACAATGAATATTATAAGCAGTATTTTAATATTAAATAAAAACATATTTTGTAAATTAGCATAAACTATTGGTTTAATTCAGTAAAATAAAATTACATATTCATTGAATAAATTGTTGACATACAAACTGTTAAATAATTATTGATGATATACAATTAATTTACATGAAGATCACCCTTTGTTACAACCTATGTATAAGATTTTTACTCTAAATACATCACCATATAAAGTATGTATGTTCACTATATACCGAAAAAATGTTTTAAATTAATTGTTATGATTAAAAATATGCCAATAGCATTGTACTGCTTATGCTATCTACCATTATTGTGAGTTATTCAAAATAGACACAGAATTTATAAACCAGTTATGTGTTAACAATAGCTCTGTTAAATTCACCTATTTGTTGACCCTAAGATTAGGTGGATAGTGTCTTGGCTGTATTGACTAATGAGATAAGTAATGTCTTATTTATTTTGTAATCTTATTAAAAATGATATAAAATATGAATTTTTTATTTTGTTTGTATTTTAGATAACTGAATCTTTTCTATGATAACATTCATTATTTTTATTTTCATATTTAAAAATTTGACCAAAAGTGCCAAGTACGAAATTATTGGCATAATCAAAGGCTATAGCTGTAATATTACCAGGTAGATTTCGAACCGTTTTTAAAGAACCTGTATCATTCTCATGAAGGTATGTCAATGTTTCGCTAGCAACGAAAACTGTATGTTTGTGGAAAGATATCTGTGCAAAGCCATCATAGGTAACATTGCCCACAAAAACTGGATGGGATAGATTTGATTTTAGAACAAACAGCTTTTCCTCTCTTATGAAGTAAAAATTGTTGTTGTCGTCTACAGCTACCTCATTCAGGGCTTCTAGAGATTTAAAAGGAATTTTTCTTTCACCCGCTAGGAGATATAACTGCTCAACTCCATCAGGACTATCTGTAATATACTTATTTCCATCTTTATCTACAAACAGCATGTTTGATTTAATTTCTGGCGATGACACTAAACTTGTATCCTGAGAATCGTAATTATAAGTATAAATTCCTTTCCCTGTCCCAATGTAAACTTTAGTGTTCCTTTTATCAACGGCGACTGAGTAGCTGAGTCCTTCGGGAAGCCCTAAAATAATGCATTATTAAATGTTCGTTCTTCAAAGGACAGACAGTTGACTATTTTCCTGTTTTCCCTACATAAATCTTTTTAATATTCCCTATGCTAAGTTTGTGCGAAGCACTTGCGAAATATTGTTTGGTGTTCATGGGCCGCAATAATAATTTAACACCAGGTGATTCGCATAGGTACTCTTTTCTTCTCTTATGAAGTAAAATTTTCATAAGAGAGGAGGAGCATTTCTTTGATAAAATAAAAACTTATATCCCCTGTTCGTTTCCAAGCCTAAAGCTATTATAAGACCAACTACTAAATCCGATATCTAAATCGATAATTGTAATTTAAAATTAAAAAAATAATTTCAATTTAAAAGTTTATCTAAAATTAGGTAATCAGTGAAGACGTCGGTTAGTATACTTACGACATTTTTTCGGTTTAGAAAACTGACGGAATAAAGGTATCGTTAACTCGACAGACTACCTACTACATTTTTAAGACTGTGTAGGTTATTTCCAATGCATTTAAGGAAACAAAATAATATAAGAGACTTACCTTCAATATTCTCGGGAGTCGTTGAATTTGCTTTGATCATCTTCGCATCGAAATAGTACCCTGTTATATCTTGACCCGATTCAATGAAGAACAAATTTCCATACTTATCAAATTGTGTGTCGGTTGGATATGCATCTCCTATATTGTAGACTTTAGATACATTGTAATGATCCTTGTCTATAGTTATATCCGACCCACAAGAGTGTTTAGGCAAATCGAAAGTAGAAACAATTTGTAATAAATGTAATAAAAGCAAATACTTCATTTTAAACTTGTCGATCAAGACTGTTTGCGAGGATTACAAGAATGCGAATGCTTTGAATAATAGTCGCCACGAAAATATGTACCGTAAGTTAAAAACCCTATAAAAATAAATCGCTACTTAAGATATTAAATCGCTCTATTAAACTCTTGAGAGAATCAATAAACTTATAAATAAAAACAATTAAGCATAACAAAACATTTATTATCTTATTATACTTACTTATTAAAAATCACACACCATTCTCGATAAATTATCGTATTATACTTACCAACTATACTAGTACATTCATAACATATCTACTTACGTTTTCATTTGTAATACTAATATTTACATTTGATTTTCTCATTAATTTCAAAATGGATAATTTTTATATCAATTCTATTAAGTAGATTTTTCTTATGCCTTTGCATTGTCATTTGTCACGTACTTAGTAAGTACTTACGTTTTACATTAACCAAGATTGGAAAGGAAGTCTCTACAGGAAAATAACTCGTGTATACTGAAACTGCATTGTTTTTGTATTAGTAGAATACAATTTATGAAACAACAAATACATTAATTATGTATAATATTTTCCATTATTTCTCTAAATTATACAACGTGGCGCTTCTATGTCGACATTATGTTAACACACATACGTTTTCATTCCTAAAATTCTACACGTCTCTACACATTTCGTTTTTTTTTTTGTTACTATTTATTTTGTTTGAAAAAATATATGTATTTCTCGATTTACATGTTTTTTTCTTACTTTCAAATTTTATAAGATTAGTAGGCTTTAGTCCTGCCGGTATGTTAGATTATTGTCGTCATTGTTGCGCCATGTTGTATAAAGAATGAAATCCATTTACCTTATCCTGTTACATACGAGATGAATAAGTACATACTTATATTGAATGAGTTTTAATTTCGTTATATTTATATTATAAAAAAAAAGAAAATTTACCAGTATCGACCGATCGTTTATTTGTTATATGAGGCAGACACGATAAAGTATGAAACGATATCAAATAATATAGTTATAGGTTGAATATTAGTAATTAAAAGGTACGTGTAACTGTTCATTACCATTATTGTGGAATTATATTACATTGTATTAATTATTACATTGTATTGAAGGTTTGTTTTTAAAAAAATGGCTCGCACGGTGAACGATTAGAGCTTGACGAATCACAAACCTCAGGTTGAGCTGGCACATGAGAAAAAAAAGTTTTAGAATTCCGTACCCAAAGAGCGCACTGTAATACCAGGTTAACATGGGAGTCAGTTCAAACAGATGATGTCTTTCTGTTTCCGCTATTTAAGGAGGTTCCTATACAACAAAGTTCCGACCTTTTTTCGATAATCGGTATCGAACCCCTCCATTTAAGTTCATATCATGGTATAGTCGTGCGTACACATTTCAAAAAGCATCTTGTACAATTCCGTCCTCACTAATATTAACTTTGTTTTCACTGTTCTCTTCCATTTGGCACTGTAAGTACGATGGCAGCCGACCATGTCTCTCACCTTTGATTTTGTGGATTTTCCATCTGTGGCCTTGTAATATTTTCCTTTAAAACAATATTATTGAATCAATTATATTAAATGTTTTGCAGCAAATTAATTTACAAATAATAACTAGCGTTTCCTAATTTTTTATCGTCAGAGAACACGCGATTCTAAATGAAAAATTCCAAATCTAGTGCGCGCTCTCTGCCTACGCATATGTAATAAGTTATATTTAAGGTATTTTCACCATATAATATACACAAGTGGTTCAGTGTGAAATATACACAAAATGACTATCGAGTAAAATTATACGTGGCATATACAAAGTTTTCTTCAGTTATTACTTTTGGTATTTGTTTTTCAAAATCGGATATTTTTTAAAAGGAAAATAATATACAAAAAAATGAAGTTTTTTATTTCAGTTAGTCCTGGAAAGTTACCCAAAGATATGACCATCATATATAAATTGAATTAATTATTTTGATTTTGGCGATGGTAAATAAGTTTTATACTTACTTTGTGTTAAATTTCTTGCAACAAATGTCACACTCAACGGTTCCTTGTCGCAAATGAATGTCTCTTATATGCCGATTCATATCATGTTGATATGAGAATGCCTTGTCACAATATGTACACTGACAAAAGAGAAATTAGAAAAATTTACCTTTTATTAAAAAAAGCAATTTAAAAACTTTATAGTTTAAGTAAAATTTTTGTTCACGATTATGTGTGTGTATATATAAAAACTTCTATGCAAGTTATCATAAAAATAAAGGTACTTCTTATATAACTGCATTTCGTTTTTGATTTTTCTTAAATATAAAGAATAATCTATATATTACAATACTAGCTTTCCGCCCGGAGCTTCGCACGCGTGGGCTATTAATTTCTGTATTTTTAGAGGAGTACAACAAAAGTTTAAAAAAATTACGATTGCAGGACCAGTGTTATATGCGCATGTCTATAGTTTTTTTAATAATTTTCTATGGAAATAGGTTTGACCAAAATCTCACAGAGCGCGCGCCTCTTTAAAAATACATATAAATAGAAACCCACGCGTGCGAAGCCGCGGGCGGAGAGTTAGTTATTTTTTGAAGGTTTTTGAGGATTCATTAAATGTTTTAACGTCTTAGTCTATACGTTAAGAGTATAAAAAGGTATGTCCGCAACTCAACCAAAATCTCACATTGTCACGTGGTATGACATTTTCACGACTTTAGAAGCGTTTATCTCAAAAAATATTTATTTTAGCAGAAAACGCATTTAGCAACCTCGATATCATTTTTAAAGACCTTTCAAATGAAACCTCACTCAATGTTGTATTCGCGAATTTATTTTTTTACCCTCCGTTTACATGTATGGAGAGCCACCCCAAAAATATATTTTTTTTAAATAAAATGT
>LQNK01001261.1:443933-456114 GCA_001586405.1 Phoebis sennae
GGACAGTGTGCATAAAACATTTATGTACTATTATGATGATGATTGATGATGATTTAGTAAGTGCATATATGCTGGATATAAATGTAATGAATAATTTAAAAAGTTTTTGAATAAATTAAAATGACCATAAAATAAATTAAAGGCATTATTTCTAGGCATTAAAATTGCAAGGTTTTATGATATATTATTATCAGATCAAATTGCAAGTGCAACAATTTTACAAAAGTTTGAAGTGCACAAATGCAATCCCGCTAACACTGCTATGGAAGTTAAACTTAAAAATTATGATGCCCTAAGTTTAGAAGAAAAGTATAATGCTATTTGTCATGATGTTTTAGGCTGTTTAAAGTGTGTAATGTTATGCACATGGCCAGATTTAAGTTTGTGTGTTAAAATACTTATCTATACTTATCAAATATTATAATAAATATAATAGAGTTGTGGCAATGTTTAAAAGGAGTGCTGAGATATTAAATGGTTCTATCAAATTTAAAATAATGTTATGAACGATGTGATTATGTGAATATTTTACGTGGATATATTGTCTCTGATTGGTGTGAAGTGATACAGAAGATAGGACAAGTGCAAGTATAAATTGTACTGTGTAACTTGCTTTAGCAAGAAACAAATTTCAGAAGGTGTTCAGGCTACTGAAGCCGAGTGAGTATATGGCACTGTATAAAGCTGTGCGAGAAGCGTTATGGCTAATCATTAGAAGCTAGTGTCCATATAAAATAGAGAAACCTATCGTAATATATTTGATGATAGTAATGCATAAGTATTGCAAATCAACAGTCATAAAACAACAGTCATCAAGAGGTTAAACACATCGATATAAAATAACATTTTTCAGGGAAGAATATTGAATGAAATGTTTTGAAAGCATTAATATTATTCTAACAGGTTTACAACCAGCACATGGTCTAATTAAGCTATTGACTGTGGTTGCTTTTTAAGATGTGATATTCAAATTATGAATAATATGAAATTCGGAAAATAATAATTGTGATAATTTGTTTTTTTTGATCGTGTCAGATTGTATTGTACAATTATGAGTTAATCATAAATAGTCTGATTAGGTTTTTCTGGGTTTTTCCTAATCCTTGCAACAAATGTTGGACTATTACTATGTATTCCCCAGAGAACACTTGTAGACTGTAATAATTTTTTTTGTGATTAATTTTTGAGGGGGCGTGTTGGAATTAATATGCAAAAATTAATCTGTATGAGTATAGTCACTGATTTGACTTTTAGTATAAAATAACCGCCACCCATGATTGTCTGTTCAGTTTGAATTCGCTTTGTCAACGGTCTACAAGTGAAAGTATATATAGTGAAATATACAGTGATACAGTGATCGTTCGTCTATCATTTTATACCCTAACCTCCTACAGTATTCTTATATAATTGCATTTCGTCTTTGATTTTTCTTAAATATAATGAATAATATATATTTAAAAAAAATATTGATAAAGGTTTTTCATTTTTTCTTGCTTATTATTGCAAAATATAATAAATAAAATAAAAAATTTACCTTATATGGCCTACTTTTGCTATGGACATGACGCATATGTTTTGTTAAATTGCTTGCAGTGGTAGTAGCCTTCGGACATAGAGTACATTTAAATGGTTTATCAGTCAAATGTGATCTTTTGTGCACCTTTAACAAATCCATTGTTCTACCTTGGTAGGGACATGTGTCACATTTGAATGGAAACACATTTTCGTGAATACCCCTAAAATTAAATAAGAGTCATAAAAAAAAACTTCAATAGTAGATGAAACATTATAATTGAATAAAAACTTACATATGAATTAGAAGGTTTGCATTTGATTTTGCAGTTTTTCCACAAATATCACACAAAAATGTCTTCTTGGTTTCCTCTACTTTTGGGACTTCTGGATGTCGTCTATTGCATTCACTTAAATGTTTGCTGTATGATGACTGAAAAGTTAAAACACAGTCCTGTTTAAGGCATAAAAAAATCATAGAATTTGAAATGTATTAGTGCAAGACCAATTTTGCATTTGTGGGATAGCAGGGAATGTAGCTTTTACATCTTTTTTTGTGTGAGATGGTGTTAACTATTCTGGTACTTTTGAACCAATTGCTATAAAAGTAATGTTTGGTTTCCACTTTTAAAATAGAATATAACATAAAAAAGAGTATATTATTATATAAAATAGATATTTTTAATCTTATTACCGAGGCAAAAAAATCCTTGTTGCAAGTTGTGCAGGTCCATATTTCACAGTTTTCTTCAGAATATGTTGGCGATGGAATATTATATGATTCATCTTGGTCTATTTCTAGCCTATCATTTTTTTCTTCACAATTGTTATTTTCTGTAAGCATGGTAATTAATTGTATATAAAATGTTATGCAATCTGCAAACTTTATTTTTGATGTGTTCTTAAAGATCATCATCATCTATAAATGCATACTTATTAACCTTTTTTAATTGAACATTCTACAAGTTTTTTGTTACTTCTTTGGCACATCTCTCTGAATAATATACATCCATTGAGCAGGTCAAGACAACTTTGACAAATATGGCTTGGAAAATTATCTGATTTATTTATCTGAAAATAAATAATACATCTATTAATAAAGAGAAATTTTATCATTTTTATTCTTCCATACTCTTTGCTAAAATATCTTGGCTGTCTATCCATGTCTTATCTATAAGAGTTGCCTGGCAGATATTGCTATTGGCGATAAGGTTGCCCTTTGTACATAGTTTATAGGAATTATTAACTGATGAAATTTATATGTATGGTGTACAACAAATAATTTTTCATTCATTATATATTTTTTCTTGGTTTAGGTAATGGGCCAGTAGTGATACATTAAATTATATATATATAATTGATAGTAGTCAGGTACACAAATTCAAATGTACACTAATTTTTGTTGCTTGGGTAACTGCTCTATTGGTTCAATTGGAAATGGATTAGTATAAAATCCGAATATATTTATATTTTTAATAATGGGATTCCAATTGGAAAAAATAGTAAATACTTACAATAACTCCAGAAAAATTCTTAATTTCTTCTGGTATATTTAAATGATTACTGCTATCAAATATTGGAATGCTTGCAGTATCTTCTGTACATAATCGACACATTTTACGAGTATTTTCTCTAGTTACAGTGCTGAAACCAAAAAATGTTTAAACTAAGTAAATTATATGTTAAGAGAAATTCAATAGTATTCTAAAGGAAACACTTTCCTTTTTAAGTAAATTTAGTAAAAAGCCTTGCCCATTTCCAACCATTATTTATATGATTGTATTTAAATTACAAAAACAGAATTAATAGGATTACTTACGATTTCATCTTTTTTCTTTTTTTATTTAATCTTTTCGTTTTCAATGCATTTGCAAGAAGCATGGATTTGAAAAACAAAAGTGAAGTCATATGAAACTATTTAATATTAATAAAACAATTTTTATTAACTAAAATGTTTTATTATTTATTATTATTGTAAACACTAAACACAACTATACAACCACTTGTCATTGTCAATTTGACAGGCTTCATTTTCAACATGGCAATAGAGACTCTTTTAACTTTATGTTTATTTAGGGATTGTTCACACTACAGAGTACATTGGTTACTACTAGACCTAGTAACTTGAACTGTGCTTTGCGCCAACCGTTCTACATTATCTGTTTCCATATTATTAAACATATTCTGTCTACTCTGTATTCTCTCGGATCAATGTCAAATGGATTAAATGTTTACAATAAATGAAAAAAAAACTTTTTCTAAATAGTTATGTTAGATTTATGATTATTAAAAATTTTATTAAAACAAACTTTAATGAATGGAATACATTCCTATATTTCGCTATAAAAATCTAAAATAAGTGTTTTGGGTTCTGTTTCTTTATAGTTTATTAGTGATTTGAGATTTTCATTAGTGTTTAGAAATGAACGTTTATCTAACTAAAAGAATGCTTTCTAAGCTTAATAATGTAGCATTTCCCGTTCCTAACTCATTTTCTGAAGATGGATGTCTAAACGATCACTGGCAAAAACTTTTCGGCGAATGGTACCTAGCTAATATTAATATTCTCATATAGTTTTATTTTGTGAATGATCATGAGTAAAGTATTCACTTTTTACAGTAACATGGGGCCCCGGCTTTCAAAGGAAATGATATGTAGAGTGTGTGCAAGAAATGGATGCACTCCACTGTCTGAAAGAATTTTAGATTACGAAATTATGGAAGCAATAAGTAGTCTAACAAATGTAGCAGTGAGTATCATTACTTAACATCTAGTCATTGTATTATAAAAAAAGCTCAATATATTTTTTTTTATTTCAGATGAGCTCAGATGATTCCTTACCTAAATATATTTGTACAGACTGTTTGGAGTCATTAAAGGTTGCTCTTACTTTTAAGAAAAATTGTGAATTAGCAGATAAAAGATTCAAGAAAATATTAAACCCTATGGGTAGGCATGGTTTTTTTTAAGTATTTTTTTTATATCAAAATTCGATTAGAACAAATAAGTCCATATGTACATCATTATTAAATGAGTTTAATATTATGCCATCATTATAAATTAATAATAACATAAAGTTTAATTGTTTTACAGGTGATCCCTTATTTCATTCATATCCATATTCAAAACATGATTTTCAACTACTTTTACATCATTTAAAGAAAAAACGGCTAAAGAATGAAGAGGCAAAAGAAATTGAAAGAAAGAAGAGGGAGAGGATGCAACAGAAGAAACAGCCTAAAAATAAAAAGGAGATTAAATGCTCATCTTGTGATATGGTTTTTACATCAAAGGTAAATACTTCAATTCTGGAAATCAATTCTTTGTTTATTACTTAGTCCTCTCAAGGTCTAGGAACTTGTCCGGTCAAGTTGTCCAGTCTGTATTTGAATATTATTTTTGTTAATAAATATAATAATTATAAACTCCTTTATTTATCAGATATTTTGTGTACACAGGATAATTTAACAGCTCACCGTCAAGACAAGCAGTGCATGTTGCGAGCATGTGACATCTGTGGTCAATTGGTGTACAGTATAGCTAAGCACATGAGGCACATTCACAAACAGGCTGTGTCACACAAGTGCCCAACCTGTGGTAAAGAATTTCCCATAATAGCCAGACTTAAAAATCACATGTGAGTACATATTTCTTGAATGGCAATCTCTGCAAAACTGATAAAAAATATTTGCTTAAAAGACATGTGTTTATTTAGAGAATATACTCGATAGACTGTATTGTCACTTCTTGATGGAAATGCATTTTATACTATTTTATAGAATTGAAACTATTTTTTACACTATTAGACTACCTGACGATGATTGTTCGAAACCGGTTGTAAATTTAATAAAGTTTATAAATAAAAGTGGAAATAGTGTAAAAAATAGTTTCAATTCTATAAAATAGTATTTAGAGAATACTTTGTGTTTCATTCGAATGACCAATCACATACTTTTAACTATAAAAAAGTTACTTTCAAGTTTTTAATTGTTTTGAAAAATCTATTTTCTAAATTTTTGTTTTTGTGTTAAAATCTAAGAGAAATGCCTCTTTGGGTATAGTTTATCAGTAAACAAAAAATATTAATTTTACAGGCTTGTACACACAAATACATTTAATTTCTTCTGTGACCTGTGTCCATACAAATGTAAGCATAAATACTATCTGGTGATGCATATGAGGACACATACTGGAGAGAAGCCGTATAAGTGTCCGGTGTGCCCAGCTACTTTTGTGAATCCTTCCAATTTGAACAAACATAAACTTACACATCAAGAGAAACAATTTAAGGTTTGTAGAGTGTACAACTAAATTTTTTTAATATATTTTGTGGGAATTTTTATCACATTTTTTAATTATGAATTTTTATATTTTAAATATAAAAATATGCAAGTTAATGTTTAATAAGAATATTCTTTTTGATAAATATCTTAAAAATTTATCAAATTATTGTTTCAAAATCAATCAATTACTTTTTTAAGATTAATTTTTTATACTCTGCATTTATTTCTTCCAGTGTGTAATGTGTGAGAAAGCATTCCGAACAAACGCAGCACTGCGTGAACACCACGAGGCGACGCATATGAACATAAAACACACCTGCAACTTCTGTGGAAGAGATTTTTGTTACAAGTTAGTTTCACTTCAAATCAATATGCTCAATTTCAATTCACATTAATATTTTTCTGATGTATTGATTGAGTCTGTGCCCGTAACTTGGCTGTGGGTGGAATGAAATATACTGCAAAAAACCCTATTATTATTATTTCTATGAACTATTTTATAGTTGATACTTTTATTCATATATCAATTATCCATTTGTTAAAGATTTATCTATTAATGGTTTTAGATCTGACCTACGCAAACACGAGATACGTACGCATAACAGAATAAAACGCGACTACATTGGCGGCGAGCCTACGTACAAGCAAGTGGAACGAATGCAAAAGGTCGAAGACCACGAGGTTATGGATAAGTGGAGACAGCAGCAAATCGTCGCCCAGCCCCAGGTCGTGGAGACCACATTTATGGAACAGAAGCAAGAGTTTATGCACAACCATCCAATATACTTCACAGATGTCACTGGGATTATACAGCAGCCTGGAATGCGTAAGTATTTTTATTATTATTTACTAGCGACCCGCCCCGGCTTCGCACGTGATATATCGTGCATGTATTATACATATAACCCTCCATCTTGAATCATTCTGTCTATAAAAAAACCGTATCAAACTCCGTTGTTTAGTGCTAAAGATGAGATCTAAATATACATACAGACAGACGCAGGAAGAGACTTTGTTTTAGACTATGTAGTGATAATGTAGCAAAATGCAAGTGGAATTCGAGAGTGAAATTACGCTCTATGACGTCATAATTTCCAATCGTCATACAAAACACTGAGAAAGGGGCAAACAATATATGTATACCTTAGAAACCGCATAACCAATTGTTTTTTGTAACATTGTAATTGTTTTTTTTAAGTCGTGTTGAATTTTAAATTATAGCGTGTGATTTAATATTTTAATTATAAATATTATTATTTCAGCTCAACAACAAACAGTTCAATTGACACTGTAAGTATATTTTTCATAATTTTAGACTTTTTATAATACATATATGAAAAACTATTTACGTATATAGACAAAACAATAAGTTTAATGTTATGATATGTCTTTGGTACAAGAATTTTTATTTTTTTATTGGTAACATAACAGGTTCTATTAAAAGAAAATCTTTTATTTTTAGACCCGATTTGGTTATGAAGAAGGATGAAGTGAAAATGTATGAAGCGCAACAAAGTATGGGATACTTCTGAAAGCAAGGATCTTAAAGATTATTGTTATTGTTATAGGAACTACGAATCTACACATATACCATAAACTGTGCCACCAATTTGAGTGAGATTTTTTAAAAATATAACAGAAAGATAATACAGCGCACTCTGTAATGATAGCTATATTATGGTGATAGTAATTATAAAAAAGAAAGATTATGTGTAAATGTTCTCAGAAACATAACTGTCAATCAATAACGAACAAATAAGTATGTAACATCAAAACCCGATTAGAACTTTATTAGTTCTCATAACAGTGTTGTATTGCCACTTCGCTCTAACAGCAATAAAATTGCACAAATTGCTCTTCTTTGTAAGGATCATTTCTGAACGGTAGTTAATAGAAAATAAAGCATGTTCCAAACGACATAAGATCAAAGAGCCATAAGTTATCTCTAAGTTATAATTTTGTTCTCTATGCTCGTTAAAATGAACATTTAACAAAAAACCCTTACTGACATTATCAAATATAGGTATCTAAATCTGTAAGTGCGCTATATTTTAAAAATATATATCGTCAATATATTTAACTTACCATATAAGACACGAAATAAAAATGTATTTTCCTACCGAGCCGATTTCCTTCAAGCATAGTCTATACCAAATAACAATCAACCCCGTAGTTTTGGCTACGACTTCTTAATACCACAGAATTCTTTGTTGAAGAAGGGTTCATTTAGACCAGAGCTCCCCAAACTCTTTTGTGTCGTAGACCCCTTGCCATGTTTTTCCGTGTTGGGTAGACCCCTTTTTTCTGATTTCCTGTAAATTTCTAACTGTGTAGTGAAGTTTAATATTAAAAAGCTTAAAGTAAAAACACATGTTAATTAATTTTTTTCGCTGACGTAGACCCCTTGCAGGTCGTCATAGATCCCTAGGGGTCAATATAAACCACTTACTGATTTAGACTGAACCGATTTTAACTTAAACTGAATCATTCTCGTTTCAAGCTAATATAACAACAAAAACTCATCAGTATATTGTTCAACGAATTAGACAAGAAAGACACTTCCCTAATGTAAATATTTAATTAGTGTAGACACTCTGAGAACGTCTCAGAGTAACTATTATTTGATAAGAAGCCCTTATTATCGAAATAAATATTATATTAACGACTGAATTTTCATTTAGAATTATGTTTACTAAAGTACTTAATCAAACAAATAATAATTTCAATTCTCTTGTATTTCGAATAAATCCTAATGCAGGGGATTACAATAACCTTAAAGCATTTATTAGTTTAAAGCTATAAAACCGATACATGTGTTTTGTATTAATGTGAATATATTATAAACTTTTATATTTTAATAGGTTTAATAATTGTAATCACAAAATAAACATGTTTAAGAACTATACTGTCTTTCATTGATTCCTTCTATCTATTTTAAAATGATGACAATTTGTGTATACTGCTTCTAAGTAAAAGTTTACTGATAAGATCATATAAAACATTCATGTTTCATTCTTCATTAACAGCCGTTTTCAATATTCTATCTATCCCGTATTTTGACAATTAATGTCATCATGGTCTATCCATTTGCACTTACTTTGATTTCAATATTCTGCTGATAGATGGCGTTAGCTATCCGCCTTGACTATCTATCGTCGAGAGGACGGATATGGTACTAGAGATAGCACGCACATACAAATCCTTCTTACTTGCGTTTCAATAAAAATTTTATGTCAAATTTGATAGGCATCGTTATCTCTGATAATCTCAATCGTTTATCTGTCAATGTAGGCCAGTAAAAATCAAAGACAGATTTTTATTTGCGTACAAATAGATATAAGTAACGTACATTTTACGAAATAAAATAAGTATTTTGTATAAAATATGGATTTTTTTAGTGACGACAGCGATAATGAATTATTACAAATGATATTATTTGATTCGGATGAAGATAGTGACAACGATAGAAGTATTGTACGGGTCAAGACATATAAAATACGAGTAAATTATATGATTATATTAAACAATTATGAATTCGCGTATAGATTCCGACTAACCAAGAGTGCTGTGAGTGAATTAAATAGTTTAATTCAACACAATTTGAATGTAACTTCTAAAAGGTAAGATTAATGTGGTCTCATGCTATCTTCAGGATCTAGTGTGGATTATAACACCACTGTACAAAATATTACAAATAGTTGTAAGTCTAGTTAAAAATAAAAAAAATCTTTTTTAGGAATAATGGCGTTTCATCTTTGCATCAAATACTTCTTGCCCTGAGATTTTACGCACTGGGTACAATGTTAGTGTCTGTGGCAGTTATATAGGGGTATCAGTAGCAACTGCTAGCCGCATTGTTACTGATGTATCTAGAGCCATTGCGCGATTGTACCCAAAATTTGTTGTGTTACAAAAACACAGTCAACAACATTTTTATACCATCGCTGGATTTCCCAGAGTGCATGGCATGATTGATGGTACACATGTATCGATTCAGTCTCCAAGTAAGTTACAATTCGTGCTTTAAAAGTACTCTACTCAACTTGAGAAAGAATTTATTAAACATTATTTGTTACAGATTCCAACATAGGAGAGGAATTTAGAAATAGAAAAGGCACATTTTCAATTAATGTGCAAGTTGTGTGCAATGCATCATTAATGTTTCAAAATGTTGTAGCTCGGTGGCCTGGATCCACTCATGATGCTACTATTTTTAACCATTCTGACTTGAAAGGTATAGCTTATTTTGTTTATTCATTCACTTAATATACTGATGTTATTAAGTTTGGAAAATATTTATTGTGTCAACAGATGCTTGTGAACAAGGGCAACTTGAAAATCGTTGGTTGCTCGGTGATAGTGGCTACCCATGCAAGCCCTATCTCCTAACGCCCTTACTAAATGCAAATACTCCGGCTGAGCAAAAGTATAATGAAGCGCATATTAAAACTAGGAATGTTATTGAAAGGTTTGCAGACATTGCTATTCAATGTATTTATCTATTCATTTAGGTTATATTATAAGAGCAGAAACTGATACCTGTCACATAATTAAGTCCTTGAGAGCTTTGCCTAGTTCAGGTGCTATTTATCATTATTCTTGTAAGTCTCTTTTCTCGATAATGAACAATATAATCTTTATCGTGATTTATTTTCTTCCATAAAATATTTGTGACAACTATATCTGTATCTAAAAGTATATTATTTCCAGATGCATTGGCGTTTGGAAAAGACGATTCCCTGTTCTGGCTCTAAAGATGCGATTAAAAATAGAAAACATCCAAGCTGTAATTATAGCTACCGCTGTGCTACATAATATTGCAAGAAATATGAATTTACAAGAAATAGAACCAGAAGTTCATATATCTGAAACTAACGAAGAAAATATACTTAACCATCAACCAGAAGGGCCATCGTCAGAACGGCAATCCTTAGTTAATAATTATTTTGGAGCCTAGTATATAAAATATAAAAAAAATTGCCAAAGCATAGAACCGACTTCCTCGCTTTAAAAAGTAGAAAATAACTTTTATTTCATTTTTGTTGAAATCTTTACAAAGTCGGTGCAGATTTTTCCTTCATCGCTACGCTCAATGGCCATTTGACCACCAGCGTTACCACCATCATCCTTATGTTCAACAATACTTGTGCTCATGTCCTCAAGGACAGCTTCACTCATTACGATGTTTTGTGCGTGTGTATCGGTAGCATCACCACCGAACCCTGTGCAAGTATTACCCAGCAGTGATGCTACTTTATCAAGCAGTTCTTCTGGTGGCATGTAATCCTTACCACCTCCAGTCTGAAACAAACAAAAATTCTTTTTTGAAATTTTATGAATAATACAATGAATCAATATCGAATTTAATAGTGTTTTACCTTATCTTATTACATTGAAAAATGAAAAGATACATGTTTATTGCACTATATGTGCCATAAACAATTTCCTAGTAATAACAAAAGAATTCATTTTGCGGTTTCACCCGCGTAACTTCTGATATGTAATTCAGGTTATCCTAGATCATTACCGATATGCATACCAAGTCATTTAAATGCGGTCAGTAGTTTTTGAGTGAAAGATTAACAAACATACATACACAAATACATACATCCTCACACACTTTCACATTTATAATATTTGTAAGAAGTACTTAAGTTGTTACTGACCTTAATGGAACTCCTCCTTATATTTGCACATCGCTTACGCGCCGTCTTTTTTAAGTTTTCCCATTTCAAGCGAAGCTGTGCGGCCGTGCGCGGGAAACTCGTAATAGCAGAATGAAATGAATTTGATAATTCTGTCCGGCCTCTTCTTTAAGTTTATTATTATAGTAGCATTGGTGGGCTTATTGTTTATTATTTTATTTGCTGCTACGAGTTCTACTAACAGCATTGCCTCATCCTTCGTCATAGGTCCTGCTTTGGTCTAAAATAAATTTACTTGCATTTAATGAAATCTATTTCAATTTAACCAAATAAAATAGTTTTGGTACTTACATAATTCATTTTTCTTTGCGATAAATAATAACAACAGTATTTTTGGATATTACACAGGAATATAATATTCTAATCGTAATTTACAAAATGACGATTTTGAAATTTGCCTCGCTCTTTCAAAATTGACATTTTTCTCCAAAGTTTCGTTTCATGATTTGTATGGTATTCTATTATTATTTACTTTTCATTTAATAGAACAGAAGTGAATTTTGTGTGTTTTTTGTTTTAATTGATTTTTAAAACGGATATAATTAAATATTTTTTAATCTATTTAAAATAAAAAACCAAAACCTATTTAAGCGTAACATTATTTGATTTCATGCGCAAAACGAAACGCATTATGAGGTTTGGATGGGCGAGAGGGAATATGCAAACTAGTCTTGGGCGTA
>LQNK01001261.1:467270-500681 GCA_001586405.1 Phoebis sennae
ATAATAAAATTTCCTAATTAGATATATAGAAGATAAATATATATTTTTTTATAAAAACAGCAAATAAAACATTATTCATTAGCTGAAAGTTAAAAAATCTATTAATTAAATTAAAATATATTTAGCCTCTTAGTCTTTTTTATCACTAGTGTGAAATATTTTGGAAACAAAAATGACTTAACGGAATAGTGTTAGGCTAGCCTAAGTTCGTTGCTCCCTGTATGATTCGAGTCGTTTGCAAGCGCGTAGTTGAACTCGTAACGCGGCACGAGGTGTGAGGAAGCGCGGCGCTTCAAAAGCTTAGGGCTCCCACACAAGAGGCCCTTAAGGGGACACTTGTTTTTGCGTTCTCTGCACTACACTATTATCACTAGCACTGAGCAAGCGTAAATGGTTTTAATCTCTTAAGTTAGGCCTCCCAGAATCCACATTAACGTGATTTTGAAGCCTTTTTGCGTGTGAATAAAAAATAAATACATAAATATTTAAACATTAAGTTTCCTCCCTTTTGCTATGGTTGTATAAAATATTAACTTATACTTTATAAATACTAGCCAAATCGTAGTTTGAGTAATGCCAAGTGAATTTAGCACAGATAAAAGGGCAAAGTAGGACACCACTATTTTTGCCAATTTTTTAGTATCACTTACAATATACAAGAACCATGTAAAATATGGCTACTTAGATTTGTATTGTAGAATATTCTGGGTTGCTTTTGTTCCAAATGAGTCATTTTTCGCAAAAAAAAGAGATTTAGTTATTTCCTCTATTTATTATTTCTACAATATTAGAGAATAATATAAGTTTTGATCCAATAATTTTGTCTCTCTAAATGAGTTCTTCCACACAGAAGGTAAATTCACTTTTAATGACTTTAGTTGAGTAATGTCTCATTATTCTTTGTCAAAATACTCTAATAATTTACCATTACGAAAACTTGTTTAGAATTTACTATATAATTCGAAATTTATAATAATGGTAGACTTTTAACTAAAACAAAGGGTTAAAGATTTTCTATACGGTGTATACTGTATTGTATATCAATGCTCTAGGTCGCTACAGAGAAAGAAGATTTTCTTTGCAGCCAATATTATATAAAAAGATGCAATGATAAATAATCTTATTACATCAACAAAAATCGAGGTCGAAGACAAAAAAACAACACAACTGAGGATATAATTTTATAACAAAAAGATTTTATAGTCTAAGATTTCAGTATTTTATTTTCCTCACCTATGAACCTTAATATTCGACCAGATGACTATTAATAACTTGCTTATACATAATTTAAATCTTAAAAGTATCTAAAACAGATGTATAAAGAGAGTATTAATATCAAATCCACGCAGCAAATGTGCGAGTAACTCTACGTCTACATTATTAAAACGAAAGCAATAAAATAACTTACTGATGTTGTACTTAGTTTTGCTTTTGAAACGGTAAGAGCGGATCTCGTGAGCACGATCAATAAGATGGTTTCATTGCCACATGTGTCCGTAACAAGAGAAAATACTATTTATATACTTAATTATAAATTGCAAAGCGAAGAGCGCTGCAGCAGTTATAATTCATTTACAGTAAGTAATGAAGTTTGTTCTTCTTAACTGAATGTATTCGGCAAATAATATTTTATGTGAACTTGTTCTTATATTAACAAAAGTTTGCAGGGAAAACATAGAGAATGAACGTGGACGAGTACATAAACGCAACTATATATTGAAAAATGTTTGAGACTAATGCTGTTTATTACTCATTAATACCATCATTTCATTATTTTGTTTTTTTCATCGTTTTATTCTAAAATATGTATAGAAAAAATGAATATCTGTTGTCAAATTTTAAGGTGAACCCAGTCTGGTGTAATAACAATAAATAGTATTTAGATACACAAAATAAAATACTTTTAATTTTTTATTCTGTGTTTTGAACACGTTGAAGTCAATCCTCAAATTTCACGTTGAAAACAATGCTTTACAGTAAATTTGCTGTAATGACAGGTAAGTAAACAATATTAACGTCGACAAGGTTAATCAGCGAAATATAACAAATTGTGCTTGGAAGTTCGTTTATGACTTACATGTAAGCCACTCACGTAATGCTCGGCTACAAGAATTTATAGTCATGGTACAATTTGAATATAAAGTAGCTTTCATATTTTTTATATCATTTCATACAACTTTTAAGCTACATAATTAGTGTAAGTGATTAATCTATGTTCCTTTAAGGGTTGTTAATTTCACAACTCCTAAAGGACGTTCGCATCGTGAAATGAGTTAAACTTAAGATAAAAAAGCAAAGAAAACACGAAGTTTAGGTGCAGAAGGTGAAAACATTGATGTTTGTTGGTATTTTAAAAAAAAAGTCCAAAGTTTTATTTTCCAAATTGGTCTCCTTCGAGACACTTTTAGAACGCCATTACAGTTGCATATTAATAATATCAGAATACCTAAAAATATTTTAATTTAAAGCCGTGTTCATTACAGCATAAGGAAAACAGTTTTATAATGAAGTACAGCTAAAACATGAAACTAGGGCAAATGGAAAGTTTGTTTACTTTCGTATCGCTCTTAACGTAGTTCATTATAATTAGTAAAATAATAAAGGAGAAATAAATCAGGTGAGTTCTTTAGTAGGAATACAGAAGATATTACTGCAGAATGGTTTGGAGTAAGATGTTTACATGTAAGAAGGACACCAAGAAAAGAAAAGATGTTATTGAATTTAAAGATCATTTTTTCCTGAGAAAATTCATCGCTTTTTCCTGCAAAAAAATTATAAGATATTCTGTCTATTTTAAATGAAAATGCTAACGTATTTTCCAACTCATTAAAAAGCATTCTGCATACCGGTAGAACGTAACACCTTTTATGATGTAAAAGCAAATAAAAATGAAATTTTCTGATTGCTTTAATTTGCATATAGATTAAAACAGCGAGTATGACAAGAGTGGCTTATAGCTTTACATAAATGGGACTAACATAAAATTAGAATTTCAGCAAATTTAATTTTATACATCCATTTTGCACTTTTACAGTATATAATTCGGATTTATATTTTATTTGAAAGTCGGAATAACCTAGATATTGCGTTAAATTATAAAACAATACTGTGAATACGTTCCATTTATACTTTTATTACGTGCAATAATTATAACATTTACTCATTAAAATAACGTTCAAATTATTAATAACTAATTATAATAAATATATATCTATTATTCTAAATCAATACCAATATTACCATCATTACTGTTTATCTTGTAACGATCGTAACAAATGTAATGTATTTAATACATACCATATACAAAATCTCATACCATATTGAATATACGCTCCTTACATAAGGATCGTCGAATCAGCAAACCATGATAATCCAATAACATGTTTAGGGTACACTACATGTATATCAAATAGAATGTGGCGTAGTAACTATATAGGAACATACATGTAACGTATTTCACATACGTGGCTCTGTAGCGTCAGATAATAGTGAAACAAATGGTCAGCGGTAATAGATGTAGAGATTCTGTTACTATATTCCTGTTAAATACTTCGAAAAGCTCACGTTAATTGAAATATATGGACTTGAAACTGAAATAGGAGGCACATTGTATTATTAATTTTGCATTATGTGTATGATGATGCTGATGATAATGAATATCTATTGATTTATAGATTTCGTTGTCCTTATAATCATTGTTAAAATTTGATACCTTCAAAGTACAAAAAATTATGCTTTTAGTTGTTAAGGAATATATTGGTAGGCAATAACGCTGAAACGGCTATAAGTACTACAAATAAATTAGTTTTGTTTATTTCAAACATTGTTTTTTTTTCAAAGTTAGATATTCTCAATCAACTGACTAATAAACATTTGGTTGAAATTTTTGTGTTATTTATTGCATAGGGAAAGTGAACAAAGCAAAAAATTACATGACTGTAAAGTAACCTTCTTGAAAGTTCTCTTTACGAAGTGAAGCTTGTAAATCCATCTATGCGAAAGGACGGGTTTTAGTAACGAGTTATGTTTCCGTGATATTATAATTTTCTTGTTTATGATGTTGTAAATCATCGTCACCTGCAAGTGTCAAAAGTCTTGCTGTGTTAGATAAACTATACAGAACAGCTACAATAATGTAAAGCAAAGTTTTTTTAATAAATTCATGCACATCTCATTTCAGCGCATGGAAACTGGGTAAACTTCAATAACTCACTGTTCCTCGAGATCAAATCATCGCGTTATTTGTTCTAGAGATCAATAAATTTAGGATAACATTCCTACACAAATTAAAGTTTGAAGTTTCATTTTCAAAGAGCTGTTTATATAAGTAATAATAAATTACGAGATTATTAAGCAAATTATGAAGGTTTTTTTTAAATTCATTATAGTTGTCAAGTCATATATTCCGGGAGCCAGTACGATTTTTTGGGGAGACGTTTGATGCAAGCTGTCTGATGCTTCTATTATTCTATTCTCCCATTAATCTAAAAAAGACAAACAATTTTTATTCAATACACTGTTCAACTTGAAATCTCAAATCATCCTTCTAATTGTTTTGAACTTTGGAGATTATTTTTAGGAGAAAATTCATGAAAAATTTTCGTCTGCAGTTTCAAATTTCATTAAAACACGGATACTTTTGAATAAAGAGTTGTTTATAAGTCTAATAAATGACGAGGATATAAATCATAATTTATGAAGGTTCTCTTTAAGTCTTTATACTTGTTAAGCCATGTGTATGAACGGACGGGTTTCATAGTAGCGCAAGCTGTGTTTCTGTGATATTATATGTTCTCGTTTATAAAGTCGTGAAGGATTACACGCGACAAACGTACTTTTATGTGTATCACGTGTAAGTGTCAGGCAATATTTTCTGTTAACTATATATTTTTATTCACTAAACAAATAATTTTAGAGTAAAATTGATGGATTTTTATGATGTATTAGTTCTATTGCAAATGTGACATGGGAGCTGTTCAGGATCAAACACTTCAGGAGTCATCAAGGCCACATAATCCTCGTAACTGGTATCAGTTTATAGATTGATTTTCAGGAAAAATCACGTTACAATTTTCGCATGCAATATGGGAGCAATCTGTTTGGACAAGGGTCGCCACGTGACTAGTTTTCTTGTATGGAAGAATTCCTTTGTAAATTAGTCTTTTCTATTTTGGAAAAATTGAGATAAAGTTAACTCCTATATTCCAATTCTCTAATTGGAGTATAGGAACGTTTTAATTTTTTTTTTTGTTGGAAATTGTAAATACGTACGATAAAAATTGCCAAATACACTGCATCATTACATACGATTAATTTATCACAAAAACAAGCTTCATTATCGTTGATGATCAAATATTATTTTAGTTGGTCTGATAACCCGGGGAGGGTTAGAATCCCCTCTATAACAATAGAGGGTAACATTAACACTAAAGAAAGGGATTTATCCAATATGCGACCTCATCGAAATTAATTAGAAAACCGCTTCCACCTGGAACGTAATGATAATAACGTCTAAGAGGTGCTTCAAAATAGTCGTGTCCATACAAAATAGCTCCCATAGCATTTTAGACTTCTACACGTTTCACTTAGGTTATTACATCAGCATTTATATTAAATTAGTTTGATTATATTGATTTTATATGAGAGGATAGTAAGGTTATGATGTGTAATTAATAATGAAATCAGCTTGAGTATAATGTATAATTTATGATTTGTCTAAGATAGGTATTCTATGCAATTAACTTATTGTGAACTTAAATTTAATATTGTCTTCTTATTTCATCGAAATCAATTCAATACTCAACCAACAATAGGCTTTGTTGGTATCATTATAATATTTCCTTTCATATTGCTGTAAGACTTATTGATTGTTATTCTCGTCTTTGTAATGGAAAGGGATTTATCCAAATACTTCTTATCTGTACATAGAAAACATGGCAGCGTTCTAATTATTTATTTATCGAACGCGTGAAAGCGTTGGCAATACAAATTCACTCCACGCTGGATGCTCGGAGCAAACACAAATTCAGTGTAGGCTAACGAACCACACTTCACGTAATTTAATAACCTACTGCAGGCTTCAAAAGCTTTGTTGATATATTTTGAGGTACAGCCAGCTGTAGGAGTATGAATTGAATTTGAAGCAATTTCTTCACTATGAATCCCGTAAAGGACCAGTGTTATGGTCCGTTGTTGGGCTTTTCTTGAGCATGATTACTTAATCCGGATGTACATTGAGAAATTAGTGGCTCAAAATTAGTTTTTTATCGTTAGTTTTACCATAAATTTTAGGTATAAACGCCCAGTTTGACAATGCATGCATTCCTTTGCGACACCACAGTAGTTTCTGGATTCGCAGTGTAAAACCGGCTTTAGTTTTATAATTTGCGCGTCTAAGGAATTAGGGGAAATCTTCTTCCTATGTTTTTTAATTTATTAATAAGGCGTTTTATTTTTGAAAAGTAAAAAAATATATTTTAATTGTTAATTCATTTGTTCAAGATCAACTGTAGTATCCATTTTATAATTGGCATTATAAAATCTCTGTGCGGTATCTGCACAAAGTAAAATTGTTAAAAAGTTTGCAGCTTTGTGGGTTTCAGGGAGCTTAACGCTTTACACGATAATTAGTATTCGTTACGTAAAGTACTGCGTTGTTTATTTTATTAAATATACTTTACTAAAAAAATGGGTATACTTTGCGTGATCAATAATCTTTTGTAGAAAAACAAGGTAAGGGTAAGAATTCATGTCGTACTTTATATGCAGTAGCGAAAAATGGAATGATTTCAGGTTTGGTAACGTGTATCAAAAGAACCTATAATTAGCCTCTGAAGATTTAAAGAAATCTAACGTTTTTTTTTTAATTCCTTAGATAAAATTCCCGTCTTAGGTAATACAGCGTATCATCACTTTCGGTGATAAATATTTTATGAATTGGAATCTCTATATGACGCGAAGCAAATATAAATAAATTTTATAGCGCCGGCGTTTATCGCCTAATATCAGACAAGTAGGTAGTGGAGCTATAAAAATATGAGACGATGACGTGCCCAAAAGTGCTGTAAATGTTATGTGAAATAAGAAATACACACACGCCCGAACCCATAAACTCCGGTTTATAGAAAGCTGGCTATAAAAGTTGTCAAGTTATTAAAAATTAACATGTGTCTTTTAATTTGTTTAAAAGTATTTAGAAAATACTTATCCATGCTTTGTTTAAAATATTAAATCAATATGGAATGAAGAAACGAGGTGATGCGGGTCCCTCTCAGTAGGCATCGTCACTCAACTGGGAATTCTGCCTCGTCTGATAACCATTACAAAACGGAGAAAGGACGGGAGGGTGGGTGATTGATATACCATGATATAAGTATATCTCTATGAGTGTAATAGTAGCCTCCCCGACTGTAATCGGTCAAGTCTGTAGTCAAAGATGCATCTGCGTTGGTTGCAACCACTAGACCAACGAAATTTCAGTTATGGGTGTAAAACGTGCAGCTAAATAGAACTTTCTAATAAAAATGTAAACAGCTTAGTTATTTTTTAATTTTTGGTTTATGTATATGGTTATGGTTAATTATTTTTTGGGACTCGTTTTTGAGATGGTCGTTTTAAAAAACAAATGCTTGTAGATTATGATATCCTCAAACGGGAATGACGCACCTGTGCCATAAAAAGTAAAGGTAATTTATAGGAAAAATAAATAATTGGCAACAGAGAAAAAGTATTTTCATAGCGCGGTCCGTGTTTATGCAGTGTCCTTTGCTTCGTTATTTATTATTTCCTCGATTCAGATAAGCTTTTGGCAAGCATTATTACGTTATCTCAACAAAGCTTTTCATATTCAAATGAATGTAAGAGGCTTATTATTTAGGAAAGTATTTTTATTGCATTCTTAATAAATCCAAGGATTATAATGGATCAAAAAGTCGACGTCGAAAACAGATTTCATAATCGGTATTTATTCAGTCATACAATTTTCCAAGAAAAAGAAAAATTATAAACAAAAGAAAAAATATCACTCGATTTTTTTGTAGTGGAAATTCTTATAGGCCTTCACTAACGAACTATCTTGTTCGTGTTTGTGACACAAGTCTAAAGTAGAACAAACACTGATGTTCTAAATTGCCATAATATTAGATTATACATAAAATGGGGAAGGTAAGGTAATAAAAAGAACGAGTGAATTGTGAAGATATCCTGTTATGAACTCCTATGTTTAATTGAAACCTATTGAAGTGCAAAAAAATCATTATTATCGATCATTGGGTAATTTTAACGCTATCATCAGAATTAAAACAACTTCACAATGGTAAAGTTTAATTACAAGGTAAATAAAATATTTTTTTTTAGATATAAGTAGAAATAGTAAATCATCGAATACCCAATGGACACTAATTTTAAAATAATTTAAATATACAATATTAGTATTATGAAATGATTATTATTTTGATTACTTCTTGACTCTATCTTGACTTGAGCTTGAAAGTATAAGCTCTCATTCAATAAAAACTGGCAACGTTGTGTGAACGATACATATAACGTATTTCTATACTCCACGTGAAATAGAACATTTCCAGTTGTAATTTTGTATTCAGCTTGAAACTTACAAAGTAAATATTTTAATATAAAATTTCAAAGTGATACCTAAACAGAATATTTATAGAGTTTTGTTCATCAAATAGCTTCGGGGATTTGGGTGTAATAGCAAGATAGAAGGATTATTTGTACACACGAGTATGTAAAACAAACATAAATTATGGCCATTTGCTGCATTGCAATAAATTTGGTACGATTAGGCTATCAAAATAATGATTTATCGAAGGCTTGACAAACTTAAATAGCGTAGTAAATTTTTATTTTCACCTGCCTTAAAATTGATATTTACTTTGTTGATATTGTTGTAATGTTGCAAACCGTCCTTATTTCAATTTATTTTAAGGCTGTAGTATTTCAAATGACAAGGAATAGATGTCGTTTTTTTAAACATATAAAAACGATATCTATTCCTTATTATATTATCTGCTCTAACAAGAGCAGACATTTTATGAATATCACGCACAAAAGTGTGGCAAGTGACTCACCAGCTTTAAGGGAGTAGGTAAAGAAAGGACAAATGAAATGAAATAGGGAATAAGCGAAGAAAATGAATGGGCAGAAGAGGAATAAAACGGGAATAAAAGACCACGCTTTATACCAAGTTTACGAAACTTTAATATGTACTTTATAGGTAGGTTCTTACAGTACATATCATACGTAATCTATATTTAGTATCACGAGAGAAACGTACCAGTTAGGCAAGTCTAATTGCCATGCTTATCTCAGTAAATGTTTTTACAAAGTGGAAAAATAAAAGATAGCTACGATGACACGGCCCGTTTGTTTATAATGAGCTACTTACTACCGGCATTGTTCTTCAGCCAGAGAAATGAACTTATTATTTTAAACAGATTATTGTTCTGGCATGCTTTTTAACGATGTCTTTTAAAGTTAAATTGAACTATCAACTTATATTTTAACTACTTCCTTGTTGAATGGTGTTTTCCATTAAGGTTTTATTTCAATTAATCACATTTTTAACACCTTTCACGAAATTACGAATTAGCTTTTATACACACACAATGAATATTGAGTTGAGTATGTCACTTAATGGTATTAAATATCATTTTAATAAATCCTTAATAAAACAGTCTACTTATGATACATAAAGTGTGAGAGGCATGTTGAATTATTTATAAGAAATATAAGGACTGATGCGACAATTTTGTTTGAGTCGTTCTAAGGATAGGTATTTATAACAAATCGCTAGGTTTGTTTTATGAAACTGCCTTTTACCTATATCATAGATTATTTTACTTTATGTTAATTCCATTGGAAAGTTCTTAATGGCATGCAATCTGCAAATTAACATATTCGCAGTCAAGATGGCGTTCAAGTTTCAATCGAATATCTTAAAGTTTGCATACTAAACTTGAGATAGTTAAGCTCTATATACAGGTATATAGAGCTCAACTATATAGGTCTATATGTGGATAAATAAAGACGGTTTTGTGAAGTGATATTTCAAATATTATCGTCATTGAAAGTTAATAAAAATAAAGACAACACATTTAGCTTTATTGGTGTACGATAAAAATATAAGAAGAAGAGAATATTATCAAATTAGACAGCCCTTTTATTATATCTTAAAAATGCTTTAGTACTTCTTTAGTAATTATTATATTACTGACTTAAACTATACGAAGTTGCTGAATAATTAATAAACTGTAATACGTTAAATTTATTTAAAACTCGAAATTTGTTGTAAAGTAACATAAAGTTTCAAGTTCATTGAACATGAAAGATTTATGAAGACGAAGAGTAAATTTGTTCCGAGAAAAAATAATGAAGGTATTGAGGTGAGCATTGTATAACAATAAGGTAAAGTAACAAAGAATGTGTCTTACAAAGTAAAAAAAAATGCCAAAGATTTTTGGTGTACTTAACCAATCTAAATAGTAATAAGATTAACTTGACACAAAGAGACCAACTGTTAAAGCTCCTTTATAAATGGAAAGTTGCATTATCAGTGAATGATTTGGTTATTTGCGCAAATCCGCGTAAAACTACGGACTGCTCCAAATCCTGTTTGACTTATCATCCGTGAAACTGGACGTAGTAACAAACCATCTGTGCTATATAATCCCTACATTTTAAGTTATTACCCATTTTCCAATGAAAGTGACCTATTAAAATTGCTAAGAGGCTTTTCGTGTTCTATCTCATCGCACGAATTCGATCACTATCATCGTTCAGAAATTTCATAAAATCGTTCACATCGTTTCCTAAGAACATATTATTTCTTATTGTAATTATAAAACATACACCCAACCTGATTATTTTAGACGTAGCCACGTGTAAAGTTTTCATAAAAACAATTTTTTATGAAACTTAAAATTATTTCTCAACTAGTTTCCGATGCAGATGTGGAATTTCTTTGAAAATATGTTCAAGTATACGATCTAGTTGGGGAAAATTTCCATTGACATAAGAGCACTCTCCTGCAAAATTTCAAGATATTTTGCTTCAGTTGACATATCTAGCGCCTTTCAATAATCCAGTATGCATTCGAATAATACATATAATAATAAATTAAAACCCGGTTAGATAATGGAAGCCTAATTGACTAACGGAAATACTCACTTTACGAAGATAGAAGGGAAATTATTTTTTAACCTACTGCGTTTTTTTAAAGAGGAGTAGGATTAATAGATGTTATCGCTTATCAATTTGAGAACCCGGTCGTGGTATCAACTGAATGCAATATAATCATTACTTCCTTCTGCTATTCTGGTGATGATATTTATAAGATAAAGACGACTTAACTAATTATTGAGCTATATTTGACTAGTATAATAAATGTTCAGACAAATAGTCTAATAAAAAAGCTATCAATCCATAAGTCGGTTGAAACGTACCGAAATATGAAACATACAGAAAATGATAAATTTCGTTATCATTCTGAACCATTTATTCACGTCGTAGAGGTGTCTACACTTGAAAATAAAATAATACTTTGTATACAATAATGGGCAATTCTATTTGAGCTAGACATTTAATTAGAATGTTCGTATACTTATACCAAATCTCAAATGTATTGCTTATATATTAATCTTAATGATGATGGTGTTAGGAGACACCAGTATACATAAACTGTATTTCGGACATCCACGGTAACATATTAACAAGATCGTGGATTTATTAACGTTAAGAAGATTATTGTTTACTTTGTACTTATATCTTATTAATTTCAATTCTGAAAAATATTTGAATTATAATACTATTTACTTGTTACTAATCGTTATTTTTAAAGGTTTGCAGACCGGTACTACACACGGCATAAACTTTTAATGGAACTTTATATATGTGAAGTTGTTAGGTAAAGTAACCTCTTGTGGGAGTTTGCTAACTTTGTAACAAACGAAGCGACAGCAATTTTAACTTTAACAAAAATATGTTGCTATTTTCCGACACACTAATACAACTATGCACTCTTTTATAAACATACTAGGTGTTACGCGTGGCTTTGCTTCCGTAGCATAATATTATATAGCCTTTAATATAGCCTTACCTGCTTCGTTGGTCTAGTGGTTAGTAATTCCTCCCCTCCGCTGATTGACGCGTCCTGTTTATCTATCCCGTTAATTCTAATCGAAACTAGAACTCAGCCGCCGCTGATACTAGAGCGCTTATAACTAAACATATATAACTAAACTCCTAAGTCCGTCGCGGATTGAAGAAGATTGGGATCCCCTGATATCGCCTATGATATTCAGTGAAGATGTAGCTTTCTAATGCCGAAAGAATTTTTGAAATCTACCCAGAAGTTTTTGAGTGATTGAAAACATTATTTCCCATAACAAACATACATAATAAAAACACAAATGCACAAATTCGTTCTTAGTTATAACATTAGTATAGAAATTGATTGAACGTGCAGTTTTTTAGATATTCATACAAGAAATAAATAGACAAAAAAATGTATGACATATATGTGTTTGATAGATTGGTTATTTAAGAGTTAGCGTTATATATGAAGAAAAAGTTGGCGGCGGCGCGTAATCAAATAACCCTCTGAGGATGACGTCAACAGCCATCGCTCCCAGATCTCAAGACGAATAAATAAAACAGGCAGACTGATTGGGATTGATCATATAGGAGAATTCAGACGCCACAACCTTTAGATACAAATGTGATTGCGTGATTACAATACATGAGATTGAATTGGAGTTGGGTCATAAATTAAGGTTAACTTTTCTTTTATTTTAACAGTAAAATTTTACGTTTAAAATTAATGTACAAAACACAACTAACAAGATGAAGGTATGCTAGTTAATTTAAGTATTACTTTTTTCATTATAATAATGTTAAAAATACACAAAAAAGACTGTTTTTGTCTTGTTAGGAAATGAGATATTTATTAGGTACTGTTTTGAAACTGGTGCAAACAGACGTTTTTCAGCCCTACGAGGGTATGTCTACATAAATTACCAAATGAATAAAAAACTTAATGATTCCGGTTAGTTTTTATAATCGTTAAATTTTTAATTAACGTGTTGAAAAAGTGAAAAATGTACCATTATTTCGATAAATTCCAATTTTGTGGGATAAAAATTGTAATATCATACATAATTCCACTTAATTTACTGTCTACGCTCAGCAATTTCATTCAATTAAATTTGAGAAACTCATCAAAAAGTAGATGAAGGTGTAATAAAATCGGAAAAAGTGGAAAACCCGAAGTGAAATATAAACACGACGAGATGTGATAATCTCAATTGATAATGTCAATAAAATCAATTTCCTTAATCCATATCGCAGATAATATAATAATATACTAACAGAAATTGATTTCCGTGTTTGAAATAATTGTCTATTTCTAAGAATTAATTAAACTTTGGTTAATTTTAGTTGATATGACACGATATATAGGTAGATAAACTAGAAATATATTTACAAGAAAGATAATTATAATAAGTCCCAAATGTGAAAAAAATTACAGATTGCAGAAAAATAAGCACAAATAAATTGAATAAGAACTCACATTTCTGTTTATGCTAAATGATGTTATGCTCTACACCAAGCTTATGGAATAGGCTGTATTTCACCGGTGAACATTTGTGAATACAATACAATACAAACACTTTATTGAGTACCACATAAAAAAAAGATACAAATTATAATTTATTTTATATAGATAGAGGTCTAAAAAGGCGGCCTTATCGCTGCGAGCGATCTCTGCCAGGCAACCTTTGGCTAGGATTTTAATTATACATAAATTAGATTTCAAATTTAAATCGGAATTGATTGTTTTTTTCTTAATTACAAATCAGAACCACTTAGTCTGATGGAACTAAAACTGATTAAAACGTTTAAATAAACTAAAAGAGATTTAATTTAGGACACCGAATGGCAGAATTAATCTTTTGTTCAAGTAACGAATGCGTCAAAACTAAAGATATCCTTAATTTAACTTCCAATTAATTTATACTATAATATTTAAATAAATTAATCTATATAACAAAAAGTTGTTTGTTTATCTGATCCGATTAGAAATCTGGATTAATGGATATTCAATCTGAAGAACTTTCAACAGAATGATAAAAAAACAATCAATTTCTATCTGACTGTAATTCCATCAGAATTAAATTCGGGTTTATTGTTATTAGTACAGGTACAATAATAAAAAACCATATTATTTTGTTACCTAGTTGTTCTCAGAAACATGAGTAATGATTTAGGATTAGAATGATTCTATGGTTTTGTTCTCAAATCCAACTAGTAGTTTGGAGACTATGCAATGCAAACAAACAATCAAAACAAACATTTAAAATAAAGTTTAGATTTGCCAGCCATTTAAGTCCACATGCCAGAAAATTGCCATGGGTCGCTAGATATTAACTTCCTAAGTACAGGTTCAGCTTAATGGGTCATAATTCAGGTTCTTTAAAATATAAAACTTTAAACTACACTTACTGAAATATTTTCAAAACAAATAAACATTCCTGAAAGCGAAGTATTTTTATCAGACTCACAGTTAAATCGCGCTGTGTACTGAGCGGAAAACTATTTGCAAACTACGAGAAATTGTTTACCTACAGAAATTATTGTTAGTTTAGGTTCACATCTCATCCTTTGAACATTATAGACGTGATCTGTAATAATAAAACTAGCTTATGATATGTTAATTAAATTTAAATAGCTTCTCTACCTTAATAAAACTATTGGTGAATAACAAATATAACCGTAAGACGCCTAAAAGTAGAACATAAATCGTTCAAGGGATCCAGTTTTAAAAATTATTTCCTCTATGTTGCCTTTTCAATGTTTTGTGATAATTTATTCGATGAATAGTCCGCAGTCAGTCACTATAAAGCTTAAAAGCAGTTTTAAATGTAGACATTGACATATTTTAAACAACTTTGCTCTGCGCAGAATGTGAAACTATAAAGCAGCTTCTCATCGCTGTAACTACAATTTTGCTTATGAAGAAGCTTTCTTTTTACTTCATTAAGAGTTGCATACTAAATAGATTTAAAGTTTGAATTAAAATTAATATTAGGTGCTTGAGAAATACGATAGCTAGTCGTAACTCCCTAACTGAATACTACAGGTTTCCTGTTTAGGTAAAGTTTGTTCTGGTGTTAGGTACAAAGTGTTGCCAAATATGCTTATGGGTATTTCAATTTTCAAGGTATAAGTGTCAAAAATTTTGTAATTTATGCTCAACATTCCAAAAATTTTTTTTAAACATCGTTATTTGAAAAAACTACTGAATAAGAATTGCCATTAAGCTATTTAGTTAGCAGTTACATAAATACTCGTTTATACGAAAGAATTTAATTATTATAATAGGGCATTATCCTCGAACATTATATTATTGCGTCTGTCTGTCTCGTAGTTCATTTCAGCTTAATCTTAAAGCTTTATAAATGTAGATATTTTTCATGCAAATATTTTTCAAATGTAGTCGGATACATCTAGTTAATAAACACGTGATTCATAAATTTTTCATCTTCTTAAAATTAGATAATAACTTTATATCATAAAATAAATATGAATATTAAATTTAATTTCGCAATCTAAATACTCGTATTTAGAACACAGATAAGTAATAAAATTTCGATTTTGTCCTTGTGTTTAAGAAAGCCATTATCCTTCCATTTCCATTATTGCTGCGAGGCGTCGGAAGTATTGTTTTTATTTTCTTTTGTGTCTAAGCGTTTCGCCATTCAGCTGAATTGATACCAGCCGATTGTACAAATGAAGACAAAAAGTTAAATTTACTTTCCTTTATTTTATTTAATTTACTAAATTTGTTGCATTTCTTTTATTGTGCTTTAAATTTTGTTTATCAGGGATAATATAATTGGCATTTGCACTCGAATAAATAGGAATAATTTAATTTAATTACTTTAACTACAAAAATAGGTAAATTGATAATAATAAATATGCCCAAACGGACGTTTATATTTATTTTGAAAACTATAAAATAGTTGGTACAATATTTCCTGTAGCTGTCCATTATTGAAGCCGTTCGAACGTTCCAGATGAATGCTCAGAAAATAACGTTGCTCAAACGTTTGCCCTCGCAACAGTACCGTTTGCGAGTTTTTAAAGTTTCGACTAAAATATGAAAATAAAATGTTTCTGAAGCTTAGTAACATTAAAAGCTATACGGTGTTATTAAATCAATTACCCGCGCCTTGCGGTCTCGACTCTGGTAGCCCTTTTTCCATTTAAAATTAATTTTTTCACATTGATAACAAATAATAAGCAAAAACATCGTCTTGCATAACGAATGAGACATACGTAAGATATATTTATTAATTATACGAAATATTTTCAAGAAAATAATTAAACGAATAATTAGATTACAAACTTCTTCACTCTCCAAATACTTTGCTTCATGTTTTTATGTGATCCGACCCCATCTAATTGATTTAGCTAGAGCAATATTTACCGGAAAATTGAGAGCGAAGTGGAGCCGATGCTTACATTACCGGAGGCTTGTTACGAACATCACATAATAGCTCCTATATTGAGTTACTGCGTTCTAATTAACACACGTGGTGTTAATAAGGTCGACGAAGTTTTTTGCCTTTGTTCGAAGTGTTAGGTATAGAACATTTTCAATCGCTAACTTTTAGTCGCAGACGTTTAATTGGAATGTTGTTGGCACAATAATGAAATCTTTGAAAAACTATTGAATAAATGATACTCAGCAGAGAATTTTCTACAATTTAAAAGTAATTGGTCTTAGCTATAAAGCCTTTATCAAGTGTCTCTCCCTGGCCTTTTTAATGAATATCAGTGAACCGTAGGCCTTCGTAAAGAAGCGATCAAAAACACATTCTGAGGAGCGGGAATACCTATATAAAAAATAAGAGAGATACACACCAAAAATATGTATGAAATGAATTTATTTATATCCTGGAATAGAGCTCGATGATAGACCTTATGTGGAATAATAAGTAATTATAAAGTAACGCAGTAAATTTGCCCCGGGCAACCCGAAGCCTTGCTACGGCTATTTGTTTAGACGTGCCGGTATAAGCTGTACATGTAAATCCTAACTTGAATTTGGATAAGCATTCCTGGCTTTCAAACTGAACATAATTATAAACTTACCAGCTATTTAATACGTAAACCCATTACCTAACTATTTACAGTTGTCCTACTCGCATCAAATAATGTCAAGAGCACTAAAGTCGCGTAGTCCACTAGTGTTCGACACGAATAGTTGTGTTTATCTAGAAATTGTTTCTATTTTATTTAAATGGTCTTCGCAAATAGCGACGAATGAAAGGGTATTCAGCAATTCACTGCTTTCATACTCGTTTAATAGATACGATGTATTTATTTAAAAACGCGAAACACAAATAACGACTTTCATTAATGTTAAAGTTAGATAATATGATTCGTTTTAATTTTCTTCAAAAAACATTAGATGAAACGGAAAATTAAAACGGCTATAAACTGCAGTATTTTTATCTATTCTATCTTTAATAATATCTGCATTGTTTAATATAAAATACAATTATAAACTGCAGTATTTTTATCTATTCTATCTTTAATAATATCTGCATTGTTTAATATAAAATACAATTAAGCTGGTTTCCAGTTAAATTTTCACTTTGTAAATGTCACTTGCAACGCGTTAAGAGAACTTTTAATTCTCGGAATCATTGGTGAATACGGGCATAGAAATTTAGGAAAAGTTTAATTAAAATCTGAAGTGCTAAGAGCTTCACGCCACACATTTCCACAGGTACGGGAAAGTGGGCTCTGTCGGTTGGTTGACATGTTCATTTCGCTTTAAAGAGCACTTTAGAACCTATGACCTAATAGGTTATTGGCTTCGCTAAAAGTATTGACTTTACGGTTACGGTAATACATAAAGGTACTAAAATCTAAATACAGTCAAACCTGGATAAGCGAGATTTCAAGGGACCACAATCTTATTCTCGCTTATAGAGGTTTCTCACTAACCCGAGTTTCTCACTAATGCAGGTTCATGGGTAGCGTTTCTCACTAATAGAGGTACGCAGAAATAACAAGTTACAACAAGTCACGACATGTCATGACATGTCATTGGATAGGCCAAAATAAATTAGAGGTTTCTAAATAGGTTTTTTTTGCCAAAATAAATATTTTTCGAGAATAGCGATTCTAAAGTCGTAAATGTGTCATACCGCGCGATAGAAAGAAAGCGAGTAATAAACAAACTTGACTGTCGCTTATAGAGGTAAGATAAGTAAAAGTCTCACTTATAGAGTTTCATGAGGGAAAAACGACTCTCCCTTATCGAGGTTTCTGTCTCTCACTAATAGAGGTTTTAGGTGCTAAAATTGACGGGACCTGGCTATTACTCTCACTTATAGAGTTTTCTCACTTATCCAGTTCTCACTTATCCAGGTTTGACTGTATTATGTATTTTAAATTTGTTTGTGATATACAATTTTATTGTAGTTGAGTAGTCCGCTTATTTGGCTTTGGGTTGGAATCAAAAGTTTGTAGCTGCCCGGAACTAGGAAGTTGAGATGTGGGTTCACCACTAACTTTCAAAAAGAATATAAAACTGGCGGTCGCACACCTAATTACGCCCTCTTTTTTAACATTTTTAGCCTATGAAAATATGTGAATGAAAAAAAGAGCTCAATTTTTGGTGCGTTAGTTCCGATTGACCGAAATTGGGTGATAAAAATATCTTGAAACGTCAAATATATTATGTGTCGTCGTTCTTTATCTTCACTTCCACTATTTCAGCAGCTTCTTTTAGAGACTCGAATTAAAATGAGTTCAGTAATCAGATACCAATGTCTTTGATTTCTTTACGAAAGGAATTTTAGAATTTAACTCGTCTTATTGATTTTTAACTTGATAGCACTTTAATATTTTTAATGGAAATTGAGTTGAAAGAAAATATAATAAGGAGCAAATTAAGGCACTTGGTATAAACTTTTATTACATTGTTTTATCATGAGACATGTTTCATTATTATAGCCTATATATAGTCTATACCTACTTTATAATAGTGCGATACGTTGGGACACAGAATCTCTTTTAATGAAAACATAACATACACTAATAATTACAAATTTTTAAAAAATAGGTAAAGTAATTTTACAAATAATGAAAGAAAAAAATTGCGTACGAAATAAAGCAACAATTATCAAACACAAGACAATTTATACAATTGCTATCAAATAAAAGCGGCAACATCGCATAATTCAATTAATGCAATTTCAACCAAAAAGTTTCACTTTAAACCCCTTTGTTGCAATCCGGATCAAGCAGGATTTAACATTACGAAATTTGCAAATGTATTCAGTCTAAAGTCTAAACTATTCAATGGTGTTGGTTGAATACAAACGGAATTTCTTAAATTAATGTTGTAAGATTTATTAAAGAAAGATATTTCGCCGTCCGCAGCCTATATAATAAAAGTATATAGTATTTCTTTTATCGCTTACGGTATATGCTTACAGAGCGAACGTTCAAAATGATAAGTGGCGAAAATGTTGACAACATTGTTGCACACTTCTAACATCAGTAGAGAAAAAGTGAAAAACGTAGAAAAGGGTTATAAGTTATAACGTATAAGTTATAAATGATATGTGTGTATTTATAGACATCTGTTTTTCATGGCTCAGATTATTATTTTCATATCAATAAATGAGAGCGTTTCTGAAGATCAATGGATATTTAAAATAAGGAAAGGATTTTAGTAAGAATTAACGGTCCTACATCAAAATAGTTATCTAAGTATTTTATGTAAGTGTTGTTATTGTATAAAGTATTTTCATAAAAATAAATGAACGTTTGTTACGTAAGGCATGCAAACCCATGAAAATAATCACTTATAACAAAACGCAAAAAGAAATTCAGATAAAGTAAATAATATAACAGTTAACGTTGTAATTGGATTGTGTCCAAAGCTTTTCAGAACACGCGTGGAACCACTTTTATAAACTTTCACGACTGTAATGTGTACTGTCTATTGTTGTTTTAACTTTCAAGCTTATTTAACGAATAATTCGTAGGAAAACATTCCAGGGATAACTGGAAAAAACTAGACTTTTATTTATAACCTTTACGTTATCACTTTGATTACTACACGAATTAATTGTGAGAGTAATTTTCAAGGCTTCTACGGACTGCATAAATCACTGTACTAATTTACGTAATTATTAGAATTTAATTAGCAGTTTTTGACTCCTAATTTTAGTATTATATCTTATGTAATATTTTTTTCCCATCTTTTTCGTAATTAAACGAGAATGAGTCAATGAATAAATTGATAACTCTTAATTGCACAAAGAAAAGATACAAAAATAGAAAATATAGCTATTGTTCTGTTCATTTATATGCTTACAAAATTTCATCAAAATCTGTTCAGTACGTGCGGTGTAATTGACATACAAACATCCAAAATTTCACATTTATAAGTAATTAAATTAACGAATCTTATATATGAATATTGAATAGAGGAAGAATAAACCACTCACCAGGAAGCGCTTAGTAAGCTACTCTATAGTCGAACATTGGTACGTACGGTATTTTAGGTGCGAGTCAGCAGAAATGAGCAAACAGGATACGGACAGGAAAACTGAGAGAAGAAATAAAATTGTACTTTACGACCTTCAAACCGATATTTCTTCAAGGATTGCTGATGTGTGTTAACTTAGCTAGAATGCATAATAAGGTCGAGGAAAAGGTTTGGAATATGATCATACCGGCGAGATGTTTCTGATAAAATTTACTTGTACTAGCGTATTATAAACCTAAATACACTTATTGACAGCTTATTAGGCTTATTATGTTTCATTGCTATATATTAATGTTTATAATATGATTAAACATAATAATAGGCGTATAGTTGTTGTTTCGCTAAAAATATAGAAAACTGTATAAAGCTAAACATGAATAATATACTTAATATTTACTTATTAATAAAAATGAAACCAATATCCAAATATTTGGCTCTCTACATGAATTATGTGCATGTTTTATTTATTGTGGTTTAATACCGATACATGAACATAACCGCATGTTTTATCTGCAAAGTGACTACTGCATATTATACTGTTTTGCTGAATTGAAATTAAACGGGAAAGTAAATAATTATACACAATTACGTCACTTTTCAATGAATTTCTATTTAACGGCGTTATACTCGTAATATTATCATTCTGCAGTCCTACTTGTCATATTTGAACTTGAAGTTTGAATCAATTACCTATCTTAATTTTTACAATATGTTTGAGTTTGTTTTCAAAAAGCAAGTATTAAGTATTTGTATTTTATATATGTGTTAGGAATGCATGAGTATGTGTGGGTCAAGCTTTCATTGTTATTCATGGATTTCGTATATTGTGTCTAACAGTTCGTTCAGCAGCGAATGCGTAATCAAAGAAACGTCCCAAGTGTTTTTATTTGTACACACTAGCGGTTGTATTATAGTAAGATTAATGTACTGTACAGAGGTTCTTGCACGATATGTGATGGTTATCATTATGGTCACTCTTAGTATGCTACACGAAAGCCAACAAATATATGCGTCATCTAAGGGACTAATGGCTATGGTTCGTGTAGTATTCACACACACTTGACGGATCGTCCGTCTTTCTTTGAACTTGGCTGACACGTTGCCGCGTCCGCCACAGCTTCTTTGAGAGGAGCGCATCCGAAATAACCTACCCAAATTTGTCTTAAAAAATATTTAACTATATATCATTTTAATAAGATCAAAATCTTCAACGTGGTCATAATAAATTATTTAATGCCAAGGTCGTTTAATTACTTAGCATACTGAGCTAAAATATCACGTAATTAATGGATCGTCACGTCTAACTCGAAACGACCCTTAATATACGTGTAATGATAGTAATATCTAATTTATATTATTATTTGAAACTGATGAATGAAATTAACCAATATGGAATACAAATAAAATTGTAAACTGTACATACTCTATTCGCTATTTACTCGCTACGTCATTAAGTTTTCATGGTACAGAATGACTGAAACGAGCAAACGCATCACATAATGGTAATCGACTCAGACTGCCGCATATGGGATTATACACATATTACATAATACATATAGAATATGAAGGGGAACGGTTATCATAGCACAAAACGTAACTGCAAACTGTAAACATCATATCATTTAAACCATGCTTTTAAGGGTTATTTGGCTTGTATTCAGGCCTTAGTATGCTCGAATTCCACAAATGAGTTTCGAAGGGAGATATGCTGTTCTCAAACTGCGCTGCGTGTAAATTTTATCCAACCGTGCTTATATCGTACTCTGGGCTATAAATTAAGATCCATTTCAAGAAAATTGGAACAGTTATTCTACGTCGCAGTAAACATTGTTACATCCATCCTCCAAACATTAGCATTTTTTGGTTATAAGTGGATTCTCTTGTATTAAATACAATCTTCATATTATTTTGGGGTAGTTATCTATGTGTGTATCTATGTGTACGTATATAATAGTTAAAAAATAAGCAATAAAATGTCCGACTTCACACGTCGTATTGTTTATACGTAAGCGGGAAGAAAAAATAAAGCTAGAGTTAATAAATGGCAGTCGTAAGGAGTAGTGCTCCAATTGTAAACGGTTGACATTTATTGCAAGAGGCTGCAGACATCATTTATTCTTTCCACATTATGTGTAACCCTCCTAATCTATTATTCTGAGAAACTGTATTGTCTTTTTATTAAAACGTGAGAACGAACGACACGTGTGTTTATTTCATTATGTGTCTGCAAGCTGCATTTCAGCATATGATAAATATATGATATATGAGCAGTGCCTGATTTTAGTACCTATTTAGAATTCAGTCTCTTAAATCCGTTAAAGCATCTGCAGTACTTCACTTCTATAATTTATCTGCTATGTATTTCTAGTGCCAGGTGTGTTATAAGCAGAAACTATAATCATCAAGAGACATTCAATGACCCGCACGTATAGGTATTTGATTGTACCGTCGTAAAAAACTAATAAGTTAAATTCAATATGGGCTAAAGATTAATTTAGCTAGTGTTATCTAAATATCCAAGGGAGAGAAATTTCAGCTAGAGCTGGAAATATTTCTACGTCAGACATTATGAAATTTAAAAGAAAATTTCAACATTAAATTTGTTGCGTAAATTGTTCTTTATTAAATGAGATACAGAAAATGCAAACCTTCTTATTGCTGAAACAATTCAATTTGTTATTATGTAAATAAAACATCAAATGACCTGTATGCAACCCTGTTTTGGCCTAAGGATTTTATTAGACTTTAGATATTAGAAGTATCTAAACATTGATACTAACTCCATACAACAACAATTACTGGTTACTTACTCGAGTTACGGTAATTATATCAATCCTGGTTGGACACAAAATTTGCGTGCATAATTGTAGAGGCGACGTAGATTCAGGATGAATTGTGTATTTCTGTCCCATTTGCGTCTGATTTACGTTCATGCCCAATGGAGATATGTGCAAAAGATTGCTACAAGGATGAATATTTCCACGTCAGTATTGTGAAATCTAAAAGAGAGCTCAGACAACCATGAAATGCCGCGTAGATTGTTGACGTTTCGAGGAGAAACAGAAGTTAATTTCGTATGAAATATGTTCATCTTCTTATGAGTGAGAAAAAATTCCCAAATCAACTTTTTTTACGGCTGCGGTGGTGGTATGTAATTGACTATTATTTTTTTATTAAATAGTATACAACACAATTTGTTGAATTATGAACTTCAACCTTTTTTATACACAGATAAATGTTTGCAGATGTACGTAGATGTAGTGTAAAAACTCCCAAGAAATGTAATCGCATAGCATTTATCTTGTTGAATGTAATAACTTGTTTATCCTCCCCATCGTACCATACCATACCATACCATAGTCATTACCATATCCTGTACCTCTTCAATGTACAATGAACAAAATTCTCATGAAAACATAGCCATTTGAATTTAAATAAAACTATTTGACATCTTTCTAAAGTTTAAGTTTGTTGAACGATTGTTGAAAACAACTGAATAAGAGGAGCATTTATACAAACTTTTACTAGTTTTATTTGATAACATTTCTAAATTGTTTTTTCCTCTTTTTTAGAATTTGAAACAAATTCTTTTTTAAACATGAAATGAAAAGAAGTCATCGCATAGGGATTATTTTTACAAATGACCAACCAAAATTTTCAGTTATCTTAGGATGTGGGAAAACGTTTTATTACCGAATTTGTAACAGTGAGTTTTCATAATATGATGAAAGTCGCTAGACTCTTAATAAATTAACCTCTACAAATAGAAATAAAATCAGTTATGGGCTTTAAATCAGTTATGTCTATGTATAAAATTTCAATTATAATATGATAACACTAACTGATCCGATTATATATAGCCTTTAAATATAGGCTATATATAAATATATATAGCCTTTAAAATATAAGCTTTTTTACTCGTACATAATGTAGTTTTCGAATGGTAAAATAATTTTAAAATCAATGCAGTAGTTTTTGAGCCTATTCATTACAACCAAACAAACAGACAAAGTTTTTCTCTTCGTAATGTAGTGTAGATTAAGAAAAAAATATATATAAGCCGATTTCCCAACACACGAAGAAAACGTTAAATAACAAATTCTTCTTATATTCTTCCCATTTTAATAGACATGTTCCTGAGAGAAGATATTTTTTTTTATTATTTTGCGGATGAATATGAATCGCTCTACCCAGGCATTAAATGCAAATCACAATTCAATTTCGGCCATATTGAATATGTATGCAAACTGCAGTATCGAATAATTCAATAAATCCAATATCAAATAAACAAAATGGTATAGGTACCAGTTCGCTTTTAGAAAATCCCTAGGCGCTTAACCTGTATTTAGATCAGGGTTATAAATTCAACTTCAATTACAAATATTATATTAATTAGTTTACAAAGTATTATTTAATAACTTTCACAAAAATGATTTCACAAGCACCAATTTAGTATAGATTAACACTCTGCGGAGCATTATTACCTACGACGATTTAATCGAACTAAATTGAATAATATCATATACCTATAATAACGTTTGCATTATATCACAAATTGTAATTTATTCTCATCAATGGTTTAATTGAAGCATGGTTTCATTCAAGTGTCATGGAACATAACGGCATTCAAGTAATACAAGATCGGAATATAAATGCGAGTGTATAAGGTAGGAAAATTCAGCTGAAACGGGCGCGGCGGCCGACCGGGACACACCGAGCAGTCAGTGCTCTCCCGGATTTCGTCCAGGCCAGTCGTATGTGCGATACGATTATACAATTGCATGTCGCGATCTAACTTCTCCGAAGGAACACAATGAGCTTGGAGCGGCTCGTCTCACTTAATGCCTGCCGAACGGAAATGTGAAGTGCGGAGTGGCCCATTGTGTTTGACTCTCGCGGTACTTGTTTGCAAATCATTTTTCTATTCGCGTTCATTGCTTCGATGCTGATGGATCAGGATTAAGAACACGTTGCGAGCATTCAATTTGATTAATAGATATGGGTAATTGTTTCTGCCTTACATTTAGTTATAATTTTATTACACCAATTTTGCTCAAAAAACATATCGTATTTCTTAGTTCATAACGCAGTTATGATCGGCTATTTATTATTTTATATTTATAATTAATATTTTTTGGTTTAATTAAGTTATTATCATAGGATACCTTTTAGACTTTGCAATCATGTATTTTATTAATGATTGAAAATGTAAATAAGCACACACAATAATGATTAGTTATCACAATAAAAGCAACTGCACTGATATTATGTTTCAATATTTTTTAAACTTTATTCTTATATTATGTGCGCTTTTTTATAAAAGTAATTCGTCGCTTATTTGTGTATAATAACTTCAATTATGCATTTATGTTCCTAAGGACAGATATTTACTTTAGAGACTAAATTGAAATTCCGTTAAAATTGAATTTTTAAATGATTCACTCACGGCAGAAGGAAATGATTTTAATCATAATATTTCATCATTTTACTTATATCACATCATACTTAGGTCATCTTATATTACAAAAGTTATAGATGATTCTGAAGTGGAACTTTTTCCTTATTCGAAATCACATTTGAAGTACCTTAGGCAAATGAGAAAAACGGGACCGTCATAAATTGATCACTGCCTACTATCCTTATCTCCATATGCCACAGTAACTTTACTGAAAAATTATTAGCCTTGCTTTAATGACATGTTTTAGGAATTGATTTAAAACATTGTTATGAAGATGACGTTAATATTTTTATCATTCATAATATATATTCTTGCTTATCAAATGAAAGGGTCCACTATAAACTTATATTTCTATAAAAATGTCCTACAACAATTTATATATTCTTTAAAGATACTATTGTATGGAAGGTTATAAACAAAGCAATAAATTTGTTATTTAGGTCTATGATATTAATTAAAAAAAATTAAATACAAAATTGATATTAACAACGGACTTTCGAAGTTGAAATACTTCTTTACATTTTACCTGGTCTCAGATGTATGGTTTCATCATTTAAGTTTCATGCTTCGAGAAGTTTCGTGAATGAAACTGAAACTTAAGACTTTTTCAATAAGGGTAATAAATATAAAATATGTGCAGAAATATTTTTTTAAACGATTGAAAATAACAATCATTAATAACTTACTTAATTGCACACAGATCACGGTCTTATAATATTTATATGAAATAATAATATTATGCCTCAAAAACAAGAAGCTTTATTTCTCAAATAAAATTTTAATCATTTTAATATTAGTCGTCGAGTTATTTAATCATTAATTTAACTAAGATAGAATTCGAAAAGTATTTTTGCCGTTCGACGTCTACAATTGTTTGAATTTGCAATTACGAAAATCATAAATCATAAACTTTCTACGTGCACTTAGTTACTTTTACTATATTGTTTAAGTTTGTAAAGGAGTTGGATCGGACAAGTCGCTTTAAAGTATTCACGAAGCTAGGAAGGATCTCTTTATATATAATACGAATTGAAATTTTGAAAAGAAAGTTGAAGATTTGTATGAAAGAAGAATTTTGTTTGTAATTAACCTCCCTTACAATCTGTTGGACCATCCAAGGTACTGGCGTAGGCGTAAGCTACGCAAATGTAGCATAGTCAACATTGTTATTCCATTCCATAATTTGTGGAATTTCTACTCCTAAGCCCTGTTTGAGCTACTGTTATATTGTGATATTGAATAAGTAAAACATTTTGCATATTGCATTGCAACTGTACATATGTATTATCGCGCATCAATGAGCGACTTTGTCCCAACTGCTATCACCCCACACTTCTAGATGCCTGTCATATTGATTTCCATAGAAGAAAATTGCTTAATACTCTGTCACGCCATGCCATCAACGCCAGACTTCAGCATCCTGTACAATTTTATGAAGCTTAATGATTTTTTTGATATCTGCATCGCAGGAACTCTATGGGTCTACGTCTGAAAACTAATTTCATTGACTGTCATAAACATTTTTACAATTGACGTCTTTTTATGAACTCACCAGCTTATTTGATTCTTTCCTGCAATTTTTACTGGGATCGAAATCCAGTTTCAGGGTAGTAATCCTAATACTAACCTGTGTGCCCAGCATCTGCAAACGCTCGGATGCGTGTTAACAGTGTTTGCAATTTCGCTTTAAATACGCCCTGATTGTATATCGAACCCTATGTGTTTCCTACAATTTTATACATCGTGTACAAGAAAAAGGAAACGTCATTAAAAGTGAACTGAATCAATATCTTACTACAAAAATATGATTTTACAATTACTGAAAAAAAAATTACAAAAATAACATATCTCAACAACGAGATGCTAAAATAGATACCACACTCGGCTATATTCACATGACAATTTAATACCCCCACCGATTCGCTCATCTTTGTGATTTAAGATTTTTAAATTACTTATTTATTACAGACAGAATTATTTTAATATAGAATTGTTTCAACTACTGAATTTTTATCTGTTTAGCAAAAAAAGCAACGTTTATATTGCTGAAACTTTAAAATGTAATAAACTAAAGTAAAGCGAATCTGTATAAAGAAAAATAATTGTAATATTCTGTCCAATTCTTAACTAAAGTCCTCTTAAGCGCTACTACTCATGTTTCATTTAAAACAACCCGCTATCTCTTTCCATTTCGGTATATTTTCAATGTGAATTAGCACATAAGATACCCTTTGTCTCAGTTTCTGTAGACAGCCTCTGGAATAAAAACTAATTTAATTCATTAGGTACTTATTTACCCGATAACACTGAATTATGAAGCACATTACTGAATCATTGTCTATATTCTGACAGTGTTAACTGTTATACTAGGTATATCTCAGAACTTTTGTATGGCTGACAATGGTACGGGGATAAAGGGATGTTTTGATATTGAGAACAATGCCGTGTAGCTATCGATTCATCTCTCATTTTCTCTAGTGCCTACCAAGAGGTTATATTTTAAATTACCATTGTTATGATTCAATAAACCATTTTAATGTGATCTGAGATCTCTATAATGTGCATGTAAGGTTTGATTCACCTACTAATTAAAATGCTTAAAATTATTTTAATTGACATGGTCGTTGTTCCTTCTTTTGATTTTACATAAAAAAACGAATTACAAAACATAGGCATGTAATACTGTAAAAATAGAAAAAACAAGATTTATACACATAGATCAATTAGCGTTTTATTTTCGCATTTAGAAACGTAAAAAGAAGGTAGCGGAGTTACTGGTCACTAAATATGAAAAACTAGCTATATAGGCGTGTATATAGCCTATTTTGGTCAAGCAGATCATGAGCTATAAGTGTCGTAACAAACCCGTCTTTGTTTTATGTAATAAATAGTGTTAGTTTCTACTTTGTCGCCTATATCCTAATACGTTGTGCGTAATAGAAATACAGCTATCTTTTATATTGAACTTTGACAAGTGACATTTGAAAGCAAAGATGACAACCTAAACTTGTTACAACATAAAATTACTTCTACAGTAAAATATCTAATGCATTTAATAATTAGAATATTAAAATTACTATAAAGAAATATTACTAACAATAAATGTTAATTCTTTGTAAAAATGGTAAAAACAAAATTTATAGCTGTGCAGCCGCAAGGAAATGATAAAATATACCTACTATTAGCTACATAAAACCTTGTTCGGAACAGCACGGCAAGAAACATTTCCTGTTGGCATTCCACTTCACTTCAGGATATTTATGGCTTCGAGTGCATTGTATACAGTTACAAGCCTTTTATGTGTTCCTGGGAAAAATATTTTTTTCGGTTGCCAAATAGGTTATTCGGGTGAAAGTTCAGTTAACGTATAATAGGTCAATTTCGGTCAAAAATACTTTTATTTAACAAATGTTTATTGGTTTGTAAAAAATGGAAGATATAAATAATCGGTCAAGTGCCTATTGAACATTGGAGTTGGCTACAACTTACACATTTGAAAATTTTATTTCGAAATAATAGCTCGTATTTTACGGCATATATAACTTATCGCCAAATTTAATGATGACTGTTTAAGTTAAAATTTAACCGGCTATATGACAATAGTTACCAATAGATGCAGATTAAAAAAATGTACCCCTTCATTTCACAGAAGCTCCTATTCAAAAATATTTTGTTGGATAATTTCGTCAGTTTTATAAATAATAAATTGCAAATTTAGCGCAAAATGTGGGATGTCTAGAACATCGCTAAACCTACTGCTTAGTTCGAGAACAATTTTCTACGTGAAAGCCAGCAGAACTAATCTCCGTGGGTAATCACAATGTTATAACCAATTTTACGCCCGACGAACATGACACTTGTTTAAAATATAAAGAACTATCTTATCGTTTAACATTCAATCTCCAAAACGTCTTATAGACCAAATGAAAAACGGCCATATTAAAACAATCGCGACCCAAACAAATTAGTTTAAATTAGGGTCCTGGAACGCTTTTTAGAGTAAACAAGAAAAAATAACCACATTTATACGAAAAAACCAGATGTCCCAAAATTTTCTGAGTTAAAATAAGTGTACAAGTAGGCTCTGTAAAACTGTGGTAAAACCGAGTTAATTAGCGCCGACGCTGCAGCAAAAATATACTTTTTATGTTGTTATCTGAACGCGTTCTTCTGAACAACCTTTTACCGTAAGTACTTTATTCTTTAGAATTTCATAGCAATCTTAATTCTATGAAGGCATTCAGAACGATTTCGTTGAAATATTATAATTAAAATATGCACTTATAAAGTCACAAATTTTATTTTAGTTCACAGTTTATGCATATTTTTTAGATAAAATTACGACTGGCGCGTAAAAACAAGTTGCATTTAAGGGTTAAACATTAAGATAAAGCTTCATTATGAAGCTGATGTTTATTAAATTACGTCCATTTATTTAGATTATATAAATGGAATTCTTTTTTTGCTCTCATTGAGATAATGAAAATTAGACAATAACTTAGAATATCAATCACTCGTAGGTACTTAAATTAGATCTCAAAGTTTCAAGGGGCTTGTGAATGTTCAAACTTCACTTAGCTGTGGCTAATTAGGGTAAACCTAGACTTGTATATAGAGATGGAATTGTGACAATATTTTAGCTTCAGGCTTTATAGACCAAAACTATTTGTAACCTATAGAATAACGTTAGAATTAATTTACTTTTGATAGAACTTACCAATGATTTACTTAAACACAAAGCAGATACTGCACCAAAAATTAAATATCTAAAGAGATATCTATTCTATATATATCTATTCTAGATCTTTTTTCAACAGTGATTATTTAATTTTTTTTTCCTATTACGCATAATCAAATATTACCTTATAACTAAAATTTTTATCTTTGACTTATCTTTGTGTTTTTTTTTCTATGCAGTGATGTGAACGTTATCATGCGTTATGTTGCAGAATTACAGATATTTTTTTTTCAGAATTTAACTGTGCATAATATTATGTATAGGAAAGGTAGTGAAATTTTTTGATACATCCCCCAAAAATAAATAAATTTTGTTTTTCTCAGAACATAGCTCCGTAGTTTTGCTTTAGAAATTGTCCTCTTCTCACAGCTTTTACCTTTCATATATCGAGACACAAAGACTTTATTACGCTTAAATTTCAGGCCAACCGACGTCACATCGGCCGAAAAAATGTCAGTTGATGAATCCTTTTCCCTTGAAATTTATAGCCCTGAACAATTGAGGCTGAATGAAGTCGAGCTTTTTGTTCCCAAATTTTATAATATTAGTAAGAAAAACCAAAATTTTCGCATTTTACACTAAAAACATACAAGTGCACGTTTGCACCTAACCTTAAAACGAAATTAACCTGCTGTTATAAATTTAACTTTAAATTTATGTACATAGACATAGAAGTAATCCTTTAAACTTGTTTACTTCGATTTTACCGTTTTGTATAAAAACGAAACCCATTTAATTATGTCGTATCGAAAAAAACTTTAGGTGACGTGGCACGGAAGGAATCCAGAAACATACGTAGATATGTATTTTTAATGTTTTTAACCTTATTTTAGTAATGCAATTTTCATAAATTCAGTGTCAGTATCCCAAGAATTTATTCACTGGATATGTTGAACCATTTATTCGGCCTTACGTTGCTAGCACGGGTTAATGGCTCCCCGGGCACGAGGTTTGGGAAAATATCCGCATCCTCAATTTTATACCTCTGAACTTTGCACCAGATTTGTAACATAGTAAAATTTTAACGAAAATTCAAAATATAAAAGTACAGTGTTACATGATTTGTTTGATCTCAAGACAACTTTGATTATTATTATTACTTTCGTCTAACCTGTTATTCTACTTTAATCCTAAATTTCTTTCGATGCAAGAACACGTGTTCTGTTAAAATGTACAATATCCCTAATTATAAAACAACTTACAATAATACTACAATGGCAAACATTCCACCTCACAATTTACGCCACGACCAAGTATTGTATTCGTATTCATTAAGACCTATTAATTTAAATAATTTGATAAAAAACATTAGCCCTGAGAGGTTGTAAAATAGACAATATGGAATAAGACTTCGTCCGCCGTGGTTTTTCTTTTTGCTTTCCTAGACACGTTGTGCAGCTTACCCCAGGCAATATCATGTTTTTCATACAAACTGAAAAATATATTGAAGAGAATATATTGTCGGTAGATTAAAACTCTGTACCGAATTTAATTTGGAGCACCTATATACATAAGGGGAGGTTTATTTTTCAAATATATCTAATGGATGAGCTATTTCCAAAAATGTTATCTTTAAAATATAGATATACAAATTTGGCATTTAAAAGTCTCAATCCTTCGCTAACTTTCTCATAATTAGATATCTAATTGAGATATAAAATCCCATTATACGACGATAAATTTTATGAAGCAGGACAGTAAGGCATGAATATTGCGCACAAATTCGCGTCACATACATTATTATGTATCTCAAATGTCGCAAAACAATGCCTCCCTGATTGCATTCAAGTGCCATTCTAGATCTTCAAAGCTGCATTTTCCGCCTTAACTGTACATTTGTATGCATTCAACACCAACCACAAAGGCAGTAATAAACGACCGCCACCCCCGAGCATGAAACTTTCGAGATTTATTTGATCATCCGTGCCATTGCTCAATGTTATGATGTTCTTCTTATTTTATTTGATTTACTTGAGTAACTTCTTTAACAGGAGACACTTTGGTAATATTAAATAACTCCCCAAATCAATCACAATAACTTTGATTTGCTGACATTTATAGCCATGAAAGTTTAGTCTTTTGTTGTTTTATAAGAGTTACTAAGTGATAAAAATATTAACTTAATTTATGATCGATAAGTTTGTTTGGTTATAATACTTATTAGAAGTTATTTATAACTAAAAGCACCTAGCCGTCGTTATTATATATTACAATTCGTATTTGTGTTGATTCCTTTTTAGTGAATAGAAATGAGCATTTTTGAAACGCAACCTACTGGTACACATTCATAAACATATATTATTTGCTAAATCAAATAGGCGAATAGCTTAGTTGAGATACTCTACTATTTGTCAATTTTAAATTCGAAATGTGAAAGAGATAAATAAGTCAGTTGAAAGTCTCGAATTATGCGATTTAACTAAGTATTGTGTGTATAATATGTATTCATTTAAAGCTTAAAATCCACTTATTCCACCGCTGTCTACAATAAATTTCAAGTACTTTGAACATTAATCTTTGGAGTTAATTGTATTCTAAGGTTCGCCACAGACAAAAGCTAATAATCTTATACCTAGGTAAAATTAATTCGTCGTCTCATTTCAAACTATGCATTATTAAATA
>LQNK01001261.1:502005-515478 GCA_001586405.1 Phoebis sennae
ATACCTATGTTGTTGTAGGATATCACCATTGCACCTAAACCACAAAACCAATTTCTACAAATCACATAAGATAGGCAACATTTTATGCGGATAAAAAATAAAAATTTAGCGAATGCTGCACGAAAAGTTTCTAGAAGCTTCTATTTTTTCGTTGCTTTCTTATCGTATTAGATATCAAATGGGGAAAGCTTTGGATTATGTTGTACAGCCTCAAGCAAAATAAATAGCATTGTCCGTTGTCGAGTTCAGTTCTTAATATATTGCTCAATACATTTATTACAGACGCCTTATCATAATATTAGTTGTAATTTCAATTAAGAAAGTTCATATCATCAAACAATCAAGACACATATAGAAACAAGTTAATTACTCCTTCGAGTGTTAAAAGTATAATTTTAATTATCCTCTCCTCCTTTACAACAACATTTGTATGCATACAACGTATTTCCACGCGATCCTCAAAGCCCGCTAAAGCGTCTCCCCTTGAACAAGAGACGCAATTTATTCCTTCATCCATGCCTCCGTTGTCATTTAATACCATTTTATGTACTTGTTTTATTGTGAACATTCACCAAGCTTCAGCGAATCAACCTACAATAAATATTATGGATGGTATTTTGACTGTGAATTAAATAATTCATAAAAGATAAACTCTGTCTGTTAGGTAATGTAAGTGCTAATTAATGGAGACTGTATTTGAAATTATGTGTTTTTCCATTGCCGCTATAACAAATACTAAATATATATATATATATATATTAAGGGGGGGTCTTCCCAGTTACACCATATTTTCATACGTACACTTATATAATTAATGTTATTCATTACAATTTATTTTTCCAGCTACATTGAGATACAGTTCTCGCATTCAGTAATTATTAAAATAGTCTAGAGACTTTGTCCTTCACATACATACGAGTATCCATATCATTTAATCGTTAGGGCGTCTCGTATTCCTTATTTATATTTCATCTTATATTCAATGTTTGGCTATTATTCTCTTTCCGTTTTCACTGCTGTCCAATATATCTTGCTGAGCTTTTGTAAAATTCATCACAATAATTTGAAATTGGTTTTAAAAAGAGAACACTTTTTCAAATGTTCAATTTGCTTATGACAATATAATTAAACCTTTAACTTCTTTTTCTCTGTTTTCAAATCTGCTTAACAAAACTCAAAATATTTATTCTATCTTTGCAGGTTTACAGGCTACATGTACTGTAATCTAGAAAATCTCCGTGAGATTACTGTTTTCCTCTGAAAATAACGCCGTTGAATTTAAAAATGGCGGTTGTAGTCGGTAAGTACGGAAGCGTAAAGTTCGAATAATGAAAACAAAACAGTTGAAAATTTTGAAAAGATTGGATATTTTTTTATCTTTTAATCATTTTAAAATTGAGGGATATGATAAAATGGAAATGAGAAAATGATAAAAATGGATATATCGATCTTAACTATAAGTATTGGATATCGTATTCATATCACTTACTATTTCTATTATTGTGTTATAGCTTGAGATAGTCCGTGCATGAATCTGAACGTGATTTATACGGTATCGTATTCACTTTGAGGGCATCATGTCAATAGTAGCGTCAAAAGCATCGTCGCAAATTACTCCATTAATATTCTATGTTAGCCACATCTAACCTTTACCCATAGCAAATAATTTATTTTTCGATGAAGGTATATTGCTACTTTTATATTTTATATCAATATCAGCACGTGTATTTTCAACTTGTGACTAAACATGAGTTCATGAGCATCCATTTCAATTAGTAGAGTTAATTGCTAGCCTTCGAATGTGTGACTGTGCAAAACTGCAGCTGGTTTAGGTAATTAGGCCAAATCGATGAACTGTATCTAAACGTTTAGTAGAACTCAACATTCTACAATTAAAATCGATCATTTTCTGTCCTTCCCTCTCTATTAATATGCTAGAGAAAAACTACTGATTTTTCATCACATCACAAGCACCTATAGGTTTCTATAATATCTTATGTTCATAAAATTGCGGTACCTCCGTCTGCAAACGTGGCCTGATTCATGTTCGAGAATGTTCGACTCCCTCAACTTAGTCTAATTTATCTTATTCAGGTCGAATATACCTGCGAACGGGCGCAGTGCTCGTGCTAGCTGGGAGCGCTTCGGGAAGAGTTGCAGGCAAGATGGGGGGCTACTCAAATAAAATGGGAGGTATGTATGTACTTGCATTTGCATTTGCACTTTTGAAGTTCGAAATACACGAGATAATTGTATTAATAATGAATTAATACAAAATACACATTTTAGGAAAATCTACCAGTGGTATCAACGAAGAAATAATCTGGATTAGTATAAGCATGGCCATCGCGATTGCGGTTCTAATTGCCATCGCCCTATGCTATATCCTCAAGGAGAAATGCACCAAACGTCAAGCCTACAAGGAACAATCATGACGATATAAAGAGGAGTTTGCTAGGCATGCCCTAACAGGCTCCTATGATGACTTTGAATTTCCAGCCTACACCCTCTATCCGCAATATTCCCCAGACGGTACCGAATATTACTACAATTTCCATCGTTTCTCATATTTAAAGAATTCATTTAAATTACCGCCCAAGGACTATCCTTCTAATAGCCGTGAGGATATTTATATTAATGCGTGATGAGAATTGTGTAAATTTAAATGCTATATAACTATTTACCATATGTGTATCCTACCTAGCTGTGTGTTTAGATTGTGAACAACGAGGTAGACAAAAGATTTTAAAGAAAAGAATTTATGTACGATATCTTAAAAGTTCATTCATATTTAATAATATTTATAAAATTAAATAATAAAAGGCAAACTTAAACAACTGTGATAAAAGATACGGAAAGCGGGGTCAACTCTTTCAATTCTTCAAAATAAATCTATGCCTATCTCTAATTTCGATTTTGTAAATAGTTAAACCAATATAGATTAAATAGAATAAGGAAAATACTATAATAATAGGCAATTTTATCGCAGAAACTGCCCTGTGTTGCCAAAATGAACAAATTGTATTGGGCATTGCGCCTGACAGAGACATACTATTGTATAAATTACTATTTTCTTTTAGAATAAATGTATTTGTAAATAAAGATCTGCAATATATTTCTAACTATTTCTTACAACTAATTTCATACATTATAATATTAAGTAGAATCTTGTTTTGTTCTGTATGAACGCAATGAATTTCCATTCAACATATTTATTTATTTATTATTAATTGTATAGAAAAATATTTCAATATTTATTAATGTGAATGTGTAAATAATTGAAATCTTTTAGAAAATGAACTCTGTGTATTTATTTACAACCATTATCATTACAGCGTTACGTTTTGTCAATTGAGAGAGTAAACCTTTTTTTAAAAAAGATTCAACATAAGCATCACTAGGGAATTAGCATATTAAATTAGCAAAATTAGTAAGTAAATTCATGCTAATAACGTGTTAGACAAAATATGCAGCAGCTCTTGCATTATTGAATTAAAATTCAGGCCCTTAATGATACCTGCAATGCTACTCCTAGTAACTAACATAAATTAATGTTGATTGGGTTGTAAAAGGTGTCCATTATGAACTGGTCTACTATAATATTCCATACACAAAGTAACCAAGCATATTACGTCAGATGTACAGAGGAGACATGGAGACCTCTTGATTCTCACCCCTCGTACCTAATGAAATTAATGCAGTTACCTGTCCTGGAGCGAAAATGATGAGAACACCAGATATCTCTGTAAACTATAGCCACAGTCATACACATAGTCGTTGCACGAAGCTATCACATAGACAGTCCCGAATTTTCTTAGACAAATGTCGACATTTTCACTTTGTGTTGCGGGACGCGTCTTTCGAGGGTAACTGAAATTGATTTGTGTAAAATTTAAAAAAATAATGTTAATATGTATTGTAATATGTATATTGTATTTAAATGGATAACTTTGCTGCGGTTGAAAGATTAATCGAAATGCGGTTGAAAGATTAATCGAAATTCGGTTTAAAACGTACTTTAACTTTCAATTAAACCAGAAACACCACAAAAATTAACGTTTGTTATAAATCCTCACGTGAATGTAACGTAATTTAAATTTCATGAGTTGAGAGTTACAATTCCGGAACTGCCGTTAATTTTATATGCTATAAATGGAATGATGTATTTCAGGAACCTTGGGGCGAGTCCTTGTAAAGCTAAATTATTCTTTCTGATTTTGACTATGATAATAAAAGATCTTCAAAAATATCATTTTGTTTCCTAAACATTCAAAGCTATGAATAAAATTTAAGGAATATAAATGTAAATATTACAATATATGATTGTTGCGATTCTAATGGAAAAGTAATAACATACTAAGTATAAAAACTTAATTACTTATGATATATTAATATTAATAAATTAAGCGAATCAAAATATAAAATACAAAATCAATTACAGTTTGTGAAACAACGCAGGTGCTCTGTCACTGTCAAGAGAGGGGATGAGATAAGAGATTGATTGATGATGGGAAATAGATCAGAAGAGGCTTTCAGCACCCCATTAATTGAATTAAAAGTGTATAATTTAAATGCTACTACTTCACGCTACAGGAAAAGAATGTAACATTTATCATGCGGGCATAAAATCAAACAACAAATATCGATTGTGCATAAAATATTTTTATTTGAAACATACTATGCCTCTACAATATTTGAGAAACATAAATGATATGGTAAATTAAACTATATATCATTTTTTACTATCACTTATAATTTTAAGGTCCACAGAAAGGCCAGCAGTGGTTTAATGAAATACTTACATTCCGGCCCACATAGCGAGCTAGTTCCAATTAGGAATGTGCCCGCATTCTGATGTCTCAGCGCAACCTCTCGCCTAAATATTTACTCTTATAAGGCTTATATCCAAGGACACTCCATATATATATAGCTCTTTAAGAAGTAAAGCAAAATATACTCCTGTTATGTAAAAGAATTTTTTTATGTGACTGTTAACAAAAATGGTTCTTCCAATACTTTGAGCGTCATAAAATCTTATGGACTCTTTGGATTGTATGACTAGTTTCTGCCTGCTAAATCGGCCAAGGTCGAAATGTCAAAACAATATACCTAAATATGTATTTGCTCACCCCCAAAATTACTGGGATCAACGACGATTTTTAGTTTTATTGCAATCACGCAAAGCTCAGTGCAGATAATCCAGTTGACTATTAGCATACTGGTGCGGTCTGTTTTTGCATTGTTCTAAAACCTGCAGATACGTCCACTTTCACTTGGAGTTAAAACAAGGCCGTGGTTGTGGCTGAAATTTTTAGATATAGGCTCCATCAGGTTGTGAGGCCGTGTACTGAACAGACCGCCCTAGTGATAGAAGATGTGATGGAATATTCATGTATTTATATATTAAAAACATATAACAAACATTGTACAAATAAAAATTAAGAATGCTAATTTAACGGTAACATGAATAAAATTAATCTCAGCTCAACACCATGACGACAACGTGGCTATATTAAATCTTTGATAACAAATTTTCTTATTATTGACATTGATTGCTTTAATGTCGTTCCAAACTATAATTATTCCTGTGGTAACCCATTTAAACAAGCGAAACGGTACACATGTCACATACTACATAAAGTAAAATTTAGAGATGTTGACTTGAAGTCTATACCCTCTTGCTTTAGAACTAAAAGAAACACTTAAACTGAATCATAAAAATACGGAAACTTGATACTCTATCTCTCATAACTACATGCTTGTGGCAGCCCGTTACGCCGCCTGGCCTGAGATATGCAAAGTTCCGCAATTTCTTTGAAACTTTACCGGAACTTTCATCTTCATAAAGATAAAAGCGGAGTCTTGTGATAAAAAAGTAAAGATGCCATTTGAAATTGTAAAAGTAAGAATGAACATGAATGCTCTCAAATTACGAAGATAAGTACAATTACTATATAGGTAGAGGTAAGAATAAAAATAAAGTAATTAGTTGAAACGAACGAAACAAAATGCCGCTACATTGTTTACGGTAAAATTTTAGTCGCAATATTGTTAAATAGGTATTAAATCGAAAGCAGGAATATCTACAATTTCAGTGATGCGATTTCCCCAGGGATCTTACCCGTTTCATTCTATATTACTCCAGTCCCTTTTATTTAAATACAGGTAACACCTTTTTTGGGACTTGAAGTAGCAATATATTTTCTGGCTAATACTATCTAAGGATAATAACTTTTCGACAAAAAAATAAAACCGACTCCTTCACTCTAAAAAGTAGAAAATATCTTTTATTTTATTTTTCTTGAAATCTATACAAAGTCGGTGGAAAACCTTGTTAAATTTAAAATAGGTTAAGGCACCCACTTTTTATAGATTTCAACAAATATAAATAAATGTTATTGTCTACTTTTTAGAGTGAGGAAGTCGGTTTTATTTTTTGTCGAAAAGTTATTATTTCTCCCTTTTTAGTGTCCTGTATATAAAACCTTAACCGCAGAGCTTATTCTGTCAATTTTCGAGGAGTTCCCTGGAATATCTACTACATGGATGATCAGACTTGAACGAAATTTCTATGGGACCACACTGATACTCTACTCTTTCGAATGCAAAAAGAATTTTCCAAATCGGTCCTTAAACGCCGGAGATATGCGGTAACGTACATAAAAAAATACGGTCGAATCGAGAATCTCTTCCTTTTTTTAAACATGGTTAAAAATAACATTAATTTGAAAGCGTTTTTTAATATCTTAACCAAAAAAAATATTCAACAATGAACAGGATTATTCAATTGGAAAATCTAATTGTACCTGGAATTAAACTCTCAAAAAGGAAGCCTTATAGAGCGTTACATAATGTTTTGTGTAAATGAAAGGGTGGAAAATGTAAATATAACCGAGTTTCATAATCACTGTCCATAGTATCTGAAAGCTATTAAATTTTAATTAGTTTGAACGTGGTTTTAACCAATTGGGAACAACGCCACAAAGGGACTCATAAGTTATAACGTTTGCTTATAACCGTAATCTCGTTTTAAATTAAATTTAAACTACGAGAACTACTAGATTACTAGATTATCTAGTAACACTTTTCATCGGTATAGTTCTCGAAACTCGTTAGCATGATATAATGTTTATCATTACCTTTAAATTGTAAAAGTTTATGTTTAAAAAATAAACATACCAAAGACACAAAAGGGTTCTAAAAGAATAATAAAACCCTTTTCTATTGACCTACTTGTCCATGAAGGTTGCACACTGACACACCCATATAGATCCATTAGCACCACGCACAAAGGGGTAGGTAGCTCAATGATTTGTGATATTATAACCCTTTTTACTCTAAATAAGAATTGTTTCGTATTGACTAACTATTCATAGCGCATCTTCGTAATATTCTCTGGAAAAGGTGACCCACTTTTTAACGTAATATTAAATTAATTAGATCTCAATGCTATCCTCCTCCTATTTAATATACCTGTGAATGGAATATGAGAGTATTATTAAAAAATTCTATCTACAGAGGTATTCATACGATTCGTGTTCAATAATCATGGATTTCATGGTATTTTATGCATGCTTTAAATATTGTATATAAGTTATCTTCTTATACGTATTTTTAATGGACTAATTCAATGAAAAAACAGAAACTAAATGAGTATTTGACGTCCAGATTTTGCATTTTGTATAATATCATTTAACGCAATATACTACATATTGTATCTGTAATAAATGTAGTATGCTTGTCAAAACACATGAACACATTATATAATATACTTTATAAATATATAATAAGTAAGTACAAAAAAATCAATACAAGAAAGTGTTGATTTAATATATTGATTGAAATGGAACATTAATAATGATAAAATCGTCGTATCGTTCTCAATAAGTTTGTCGTTATTACCTATGTGCCGCGCTGAACATGAATTTCGCATTATGGCAATAATTTATTGTGACTGAGCCATGTGCTAAATTGTAGTGTACACAACATTAATCAAACTAGACGGTTCAATTATACGATTACTAGCGACCCGCCCCGGCTTCGCACGGGTTTAATGGATGATATTATACATAAAAACCTTCCTCATGAGTTACTCTATCTATTAAAAAAAACCGCATCAAAATCCGTTGCGTAGTTTTAAAGATTTGAGCGTTCATAGGGACATACAACATGACACATGACAGAAAAAGCGACTTTGTTTTATACTATGTAGTGATTTGATATGATTTCTGAATTAATTTCGTAAAATCATTATAAAATAGATACGTTTTAACAAATAAATAATATGTTGTCTTCGTCTACACCCTGCAACTTGATCGTATATTTATGATTATTATAGAAATACAGGCGTACTTTAACCCCTCTAAAGACATCTACAAATAACAGTTTTAATGTGATCATGAATAACAGATACTTATCTTATACTACCAGGACTTATATCTAGTAGTGTTTAACAATAACTATGAAAAACAAAACTCTCAATTAATGCAACCGCCTTATAAAATACTGATCTTAAAAAAATTATTTGTACTAATTTCTACAAAATACCTATGTTTTGTATTCAGTCATTCCCCTGTGTACGTCTACGTACGTATATGTTTTTGTTTTTTTTTTTGTAAAATGTATGCATCGATTTTCGAAAGACTTAGTACATATTTATGGGTTTTACATTGGATCCTAAAATTCCACAAACCTAGTTTGTTGTAGTCTTTGTTCTAGTTTTAAGTTTAAGTAAAACAATATTTTAAAAAGAACTTAATATAACTTTAATAACTGTTGTAACTAAGATATAAAATGGAACGAGGTGATGATATATGTTTCTTTCCGGTACACATTTCCGACTCAGCTAAATCTAATATTATTAAAACTAACGTACTTATCAAATAAACTCGTTTCTGTTTTACAGTTTATTTATCAACTATAAAATCGATATTTTCATAAATGTTTTGTCTAAACGCGTAGAATAGAAATCGTTTAGAACTCTTAGACTTGAATCAAGAAGATCGAATAAATCTCAGAATGGTAGTAGTTAAAACAGATAAAAATAAAAGCTATTCGTATCACTTCAACAATGTTACGTTTAATCGCTCCCCGATAACGAGAACTCCATACTCTACTACTTAGAAATAACTTTGCGATCCAATTGCTCCTTGAATTCAATACTTTTGTTTAGTTTGCAAATAACAGAGCTTTCTAGGTGTTTAAATTTGTGCTACAGATATTAAGCCACAAATACACAGTATAATCTTATTGCCGTTTTTTTCTTCATCCGCTTATTACCATGGATAAAGTTTTCATGATTAATGTCCATGGTGATGAGATAGATAAAATAAATGTAATAAAATAGTCAATATAAAATTATTATTTCTGCTTAACTGAGAATATTGATCGAACACCGTCGCAAAGGCGGTTACTGAAAGGCTTAATATACGAGCAAATTATTACACAATACATTAAACTATAATTATTATAACCTATATATAGCATTGTCTAAATAGATGGACGCCATGCAGAACATATTATGGTTTGATCTAAACAATGAAAAAATGTTTTCATAATTGTAAGTTAGGTGAAAAAGGATGTTAGTGAATCTAATTTGATTCTCATTCAAAATTGTATTATAAGCAATAGGTAAACAATAGTTTGCAATTAATAAATTAAATAAACATATGGGGGCAAATAAAGGTTATGATAAATTAAAATAAAAAAATTGAATGAAGCCAAACTTAAAGACTATTTAGACGTTGACTGTGTTTTCATATCATAAAATACACGTGGAAAATGTTTGTACCGTTACCCTTTTCCTCGCTTACAGAATCATATGTGAACCACAATGGACACATAAAATGTTGTACAAAAGCTTTACAGAGGTAAGGAAGTTCTGAATACCTTCGTGGGAATTACAAATGGCGTGTAGCAGCTACTGCTAGCATTTTAAGTACAAGTATAAAAGATATGGTACTACACTTAAAACTATGAAAGACTTGGGTTGCAGCGTGGAAACTTTATTTTATGAATTAAAAAAAATGCGTGTCTATTTGTATGTTTATATTCTAGTTCATAAGATTCAAGATGTTCCGTTGAGATAATTAAGGGTAATTCAACTGCCAGAGATTATCTGCAAAGGTAATCCTCTTGGGATGACGTCACTGACAGGCTAATAATAACAGTGTATCTTTAGCTTTAAGTATAATGTGTTGCCGTCATTTATCACCTATTTTCATACTAGTACAAGTAGAAAAAGTAGAAATCAAAAAAATAAACCTTAGGCCGGATGAAGTCCCGACTGTTGGAATATGTCACAGAACATTAAAAGAGGTGTTCTGTGGTATATGTTTTTAAAAATTAAATGAAATTAAGGAAGAAACAGCTAAGCTATTTTGTGTTCACAATGAACACAATACGGCTACCTAAAGGCAACAAAGTCTACAAAAGTATTTACCAATCAATTTTCGCAGAAACCTAATCCAATTAAGAAAATATTATCTTATAAGTGGACGTGTCACACAATAATTGATCGAAGACCAAGGGTGAGAGTATGGAGTGGCAATTTGTTCGAATAATATTGCTGGGTTTTCCTTTCTATTCTTATTTTCACGCATATTATCTGTTGAAATGATCTTATGATGTTACGATGTTAATGTATATTATTACCAACAATAATGCTTCTTCTTAGATATTTGTTTCTTTTTATATTACTGTTTCTATTTTATGGATGTATTTTTTATAGTAGAGAGGGCAACGAGCAGGCGATCCACGTGATATTAAGTGGTTAACTTCGCCTATACACACGAACGAGTCCAAGATTTTTGTTAGTGTACTGCAGGCCATATAGGAAAGCGTATATGAAATTATATTTTATATTCAAAACTGAAACCCAAATGTGCCTCTGGTAGTAAATTGCTGTTTGCTCTCACATTTTCATTTAAATTTATTTGGTTATGCTAAACACAAAGTAACGCTTTGCATGTCTAGAGAGTAAAATGACATACATAATTCTGAATTGCGTACAAAAGACCTTACAAAACATACATATGCAAAAAATTACGTATAATAAATAACTTTTTCAGTTCTCTGTCCCTTCATCGTCGATTATCGTCTCGTTTTACAGTTATTTTTTTCTAAAAGTTTAATCCTAAATAGTAGTAATACATTTTTACAGATAAAATATTAATCCTAAATAGTAGTAATACATTTTTACAGATAAAATATTAATCTTCAGTATCTAAGTATCTAACTGGACGACCTCGACTACGCCGATGACCTATGTTTGCTCAGTCACAAACATGCCGATATGCAAGGCAAGCTAAAAGATCTACAGCAGGAAGCCGCTAAAACCGGACTACGAATAAACACACAAAAGACGCAAGAGATGCGTACAGAGGGTACGAACTTACGACCACACATGTTGGGCACAGAACAGATAGAGAGAGTGCAACGATTCACCTACCTGGGAAGTATCGTGTCAGAATCCGGGGGAACTGAAGATGACATCAATTCTAGGATAGCCAAAGCCAGGGCAACCTTCGCGCAACTCCGCCCCATATGGAAGTCCAACAGGCTGACACGCGGGGTGAAGACCAAAATCTTTCGCTCCAATGTGAAGAGCGTATTACTATATGGGTGCGAAACGTGGAGAGTAACCAAAGATATCACGCATCGAATCCAGGTCTTCGTCAACCGGTGTTTACGACAGATTCTCAGAATTTACTGGCCTGAGAAAATCTCCAATGAGCACCTCATGGAGCTCTGCCGAGAAACACCAATTGCCTCCCAGATTGCGCGTCGGAAGTGGAAATGGATCGGCCACACACTCAGAAGGGATCCATGTCATATTCCGAGGCAAGCCCTAGACTGGACCCCTCAAGGAAGGAGAAAACGTGGTCGTCCTAAACAGTCCTGGCGACGATCTGTAGCGGCGGAGGCAAAGGCGATAGGGTTGACGTGGTCCGAAATCAAACGCGTAGCCCAAGACCGAACGCGATGGCGGAGCATTGTGGACGCCCTCTGCCCCACCTAGGGGACTTAGGACCTTAAGTCAAAGTAAGTCATCTAAGTATCAAGTAGTTTGATGGAAGTTAACATCGCTGAAAAAAAATTATAAAATTAAGTTATTTATTGGCGAATGTGAGTGGAAATCGAACACTGCCGTTCGAATTAAGCCTAGCCCACCATTTTTCTCAACTTGACGAAACACTTGTGACCTCTCCAAGACTATATGATGATGAAGTACATATAGCGTAGCTTTTGAAGTACTTTAATATGCATTCTATTGGTAACGATCAATTATATCATCAATTATTTACTTATACATATAGGTATTAGGTTATTATGCATATAGGTATGGTAGATCAAATATATTCTGTATCAAAATAAATAATATACAAACTGTTATACTAGTAAAAATCAAACAGCGTCGAGATTTGGCAAAAATGTGTGTTCATCGGACTGCTATTTCCATGTTGATTACTTTGCAAACAAGCAAAATGGCCGCTTTGGGAGTAAAGAGTCCTTGTGTTCCATTCAAAATTTTCAACGAGGATAAGAATGTTTATTTTTTGGTCTTTAGCACGTAGCTGTACTGTAATGTAACAAGGTGCTTGATGTTGTAAATAGTACAAACTAAAATTTATTTTAAAATATTTTATTGTTCAAATTATGTTAAAATAATAAAACTAATTGTGAGTATTAAATAGTTAACACGGTTTATACTCACTATTTGTTTATTCGGTATAGCAGTCTATTTGTAAGTAAGTACATAGATAATTTTGAATAAAGCTTGTATGCCCAAAAATAAAATAGACATTGGTGGTATTGAAATATAAAAAAAGTGCAAGCAATTCAACGAGCCTAATAAATATAATAATAGACGTACGTAAAACAATCGAAAAAATATTAAAACTGCCAAAACATTTTCCTTAATTACAACTTATGAAAACAGCAAAATGTGAACTTGGCAGATGTTACCAGAGTGAAATATTAAAATGGCATAAATTATCATAATAGATTCATTTTAGATCGGGAACGATCTAAAATCTATCTGAATACTGTAGAATGGTTACTGTGGAATGGTTGGTGGAAACAATGCAGGCCGTGTCCTATAATGTTCTAAGTTCTTAAAGTTTATCTTTTGCAGTCTAACGAACAATCGATATGACGCCTCTCCTAAAATCTCTATATTGACTCTATAACCATTAAGCTTTAAATATATGTATGTATTTGTATTGAAGGAACAAAGCGTTGATTTGTTGGTTTGATTGATTTGTAATGAAAAAAATCTGCAAGTGCTGAGAATATATATTTCTGATTGAATAAATAAATACGAACGTACATGGCGGCTGGACCTCCAGTTTACCTCCAATTATTTGTAATTCCCTTCATGAGAAAACTCAAATTCCCTTTATGATAAAACTCATTCTTTTGTTTCTGATACTATTGTACATACCTAAAGTGTTACAGTCATCAATAATGAAC
>LQNK01001262.1:21045-38539 GCA_001586405.1 Phoebis sennae
CACACAGTTTGAGAATCAATTAAAAACTAAACAAAATCTCTTTTTTGTAATCAAAAGATTCAAGATGACATGACGATGACGTTTAAAAGATATGTTGAAATGTTAAAAACTTAATTTAAAGCATTTTTCTATTCAAATAAAATTATGTAAGATAGCAACGATATATGAATGGATAATAGGAAAAAGAAAGAAAGAAAATATATTTAATGTCGCATGAGACAATTTAGCTTATTGCACAATTTATTTTCCATATTTGTACGCAAAAACCACAAGCCCATTTGCCAAGATTATAATGCACAGCGTATGTTATAAGATTTTTAATTTAATATCGCCCTATTAGCTATATAATCTGTAATAAAAATTAATTATATTTAAAATAATATTTTAACCTACAATAATAATAATATTCAGAATTTTTACATTTTACATTTTTTTATGCTTACATCGGAATGATATAAGAAATAATGGTAATTTTCTATTGAGATAAAAAAATATGATACCGAAGAAGTTGGTTTAGTGGATACCGCGTTAACATTGCAACCAAATGTTTTTTTCTTTCAAAATATTTTTTTTCTTCATTGCAAAAAAAAAATATTCGATCACCCATAGAGACGTGAAGAAAGATGTCTTAGCAGGGCATAGAAGGTTGATCGCTCACTCGCCGTGAAAGAAAATAACCGGCCAAGTACGGGTCGGGCGGAAGGGAAGGGGTCCGTACCAGATGCCTTATGAATATTTTTTTTATTTTTAGTATTTGTTTTTATAGCTGAAATCGAAATACATAATTAAAATCCAGATTTCTAGTTATCACGGTTTATGAGATGATGACAAACAGACATTGGGGGTCTAATAGGATTCGGTTTATAGCTTTTAAATACGGCACCCGAAAAAAATTACTATAATGACATAAGCTCTTAAGCCACAGTATAGCAGATAATTGTGTTTTGTCAAACCACGCGAACACAATTGCATTAGCGCGTCCTAATATTTACAAATACACAGCAAATATTTGTGGAGTAAAAAATAAATTTTCTATTCTTTTTTAGGAAAATATTCAGACGAGAGACCGAAATTTGTCATAGTAAAGTTAATGTGGAAACCATGGTTCTACCCTTTTTACGCATATTACGCATAAAGGAGTATGTAGCTTGCCGTGTGGAAAACATGAGGACAGAAAGTACAAAATAATAACATAATAATTTATAAGAAAATAACAAAAAATTAAAATAAAAAATACCTTATATTTTAGAGATGAAACGGCTTTCACATACTTTTCCAGTTTAGCAACAGAATTTAGAGACTCCTTTGAATGTATAAATGTAACAAAAAATGCGTACATTTTAAATTATGAAATCGGAACCAATAATGATTTTTTAACGAAAGAAAATCAACATTCTTACGCAGAAGGTCATCTACGATATTTAATCGAAGGCTAAAAACTATTTATTAAAATCAACTGTCGCAAGATAAAATCATCGTTAAATCAATTTGCACGCTATTTCAGACATTCAGTTATTTTGGAAATTGCATCGGTCAAGTGACGGAGAGAGTTGATACTTTGCCATTTGGTCATGCTTTTGAAGGTGAATACTTCATCTATACTTATAATCAAAAATGTTATTGGGATTTTTCTGACAAAGAAATCTTAGTAACAGCCCTGAGTCTGGAAGTTGGCGGTGTTGGAACAACCCCGTGCCTCGGAGAGCACGTAAAGCCGTTGGTCCTGCGCCTGATCTCTCTCCGGTCGTGTCGGTCTGCCGTCCCATCGGGTTATGAGAGTAAATCAATAGAGAGTGCACCTGTGTTCGTGCGTACACTTATGCACTATAATATCCCCTGCGCAGCTGACTAATCTCTGTTGAGATTGGCCACCATGCCCGAAATCGCAATAGGGGAGTTATACTTATAATATAAGGCTGGAAAGTTTGTTTGTTTAATTGTTCTAATCTAGAAAAGAAAGAAACTAAAGAAACATTTATTCACATCACACAAGACCATACACAAGATACATTAAAGTAGAAACTACAATACAAAAGAAAAAAGACATAATACGAGACAGGATAAAAACAAAAAAAATAAAAATAAAGGAAAGTATGGCAGTGACGTGAAAGGGAAGCCCACTCAGCATGTGCTGCGATATTGATAGCCATCCCATTGCTGATTTTCAGTGGGAATGGAGAAGAATTTGTTGTAGATTATAACCTATTGCAACACCGTCATTCTAAAAGGTATATCTGCGGACAACGATGTCAAAACAAAAAACTTCAATCCGCTGTTAAAGACGTAAAAAAATATTATTAAGAAGCTCTCCTAAATATATTGAACGACCTTTAAATGTCAACACACGCTACATATTAAATATTTTCAAACTACCCGAAGTTATTCAAAGCGCATAGTTAAACGAACTTTTATAAAAAGACTGTACAAGCTATCAACTTAATTACAAGTTTTCTATTTATTACTTTATTAATTTATCCGCTAGGAAATATGAATATTAAAAATATTGAGTAAATGTATGCAGATTCTTAGAGGAAGTTGTGAATATATTATGAAACTAATTAAAAGTTTCGAGATCTAGGAAATAGTTTAAGATATGTCAGAAACCTAGATTTCAGGTAGAGTAGAGTAAATTGATATCTGCTATGGTATTTGAAGATTTGATATTGATTGAACGAGTTTAATATCTTGATATAAACAAAAAATTAAACATCATTAAATATTGTAAGAAACTAATAGAGGGGCTTTCTATAATTATGTCTAATGTAATAGAAATGTACTGTGATTCTACACAACTGGCTAATTATAGAACTAGTCAGTTAAACAACAAATCACAGCTAGTCATAAAGACTATTAGCAAAGTGAGGGTAGTTGGGTCGTGACGTCAATAAGACGTTCGAGCACCAGGCGCAATCGGTACCAATGCGCCCAGATACTGAATGCGCTTGCTCTTTTATAGGAGTTTGATGACAGCTAACAACTGACAAGTGACATTTGCATAGAAAGATGACATTCAAAACTTGTTAAAACATGAAATTACAAAATGTTTCCGACAATATTATAATACTCTTTATATTATTTCTGTGAATTTATGATATAACTAGTGAAGCGCCAAATTACGGTTTCACTAAATAACCGAATACCGAATATTATTCGATTTAAACTTTACCGAACCGAATATTCGGCCAAATTATTCAGCCTGCCATATTTTTACTGTCTGTCACTTATATACGTTCTAACATGAACGCTAGTAATATTTTAATAATTAAAGACAATACTCGAACCGTATTTCGGCTGAATACAAACAGTAAAAAATGCCGAATACGCCGAATACTGAATACCAATTCTCAGCGCATCTCTAATTATTACTAACATTGCATTTTTTGAAAAAAAAATTCTATAGGGATAAAAAATGCACAATATACACGTACTTATATGAAGCGGAGACAATACATACAATCGAACATAGGAAGACCTCCTTAGTAAAAATCGGTCAAAAAATATTCCTAACAGAAATTTTGTATTTGCAGGGTGGACACTACAAGAAGTCCAACTTGGAAGCAGCCCACAAGGGACGTGCGAAGGGCGAAACGGGACACTTCGTCAAAAACGGACATGAAAATATAAACAAGGTAATATTTCCATAAAAAATTATTACAAATTTATTATACATATTACACTGCAGAACTGTAGGACAGTTTGTTGACAAATGTAGCTCCTTAAACTTAATTTGTTTGTCTACATCTACACTAATATTATAAAGAGATTTGATTTTTTGTTTGTGTGTTTGTTTGATTTGAATAGACTCCGAAACTACCAGACTGATTTGGAAAATTCTTGCAACATTGGAAACCTACATTATCCCTCATGAACATAGTATTATCAATACTCCTTTTACAACGTCAGAGATGCTATTTTAGACACTAACTAAAACTATTCCCTGCTCATGGTTTACCCTTTGATTCACTAATCGAGCATAGTAACAGCCTAAAGCTATCGTACAATACTGACCCGATTCTATAGCGACACCAATCTTTTATACCATTTGCCATCACTACTTTTTATCATCTACCTTCATGATTCTTAATGTGTACAACATATATATTCCGTAGATATAATTATTAATGTTACAATAGGATATATAACATTATGCTTGGAGAGAAGCCGCGTGGAACAAATAAAGTCATATTTTTTGCGCAGGTTATTCAAGGATGTTTAACGAACTCTAATCAACAATGTATAGCAAATATTTTTAATCATTAATAATCAAAAATTTTCAAATACTTCCGAAATGGCACAAACTAACTTTTAACTACCGTTTTAACTACCACCAGGGCACTGGCGGGATTTCCCTACAAAAATTCTATGAATCTCGTTTCGATTTTCGATACATTCTGATCGGATTCGCATTTGTGAATAGGGGGCCAGTTCAGAATGTTGAATATCCCGAAAACTTACTCACAAATGTAATGTAATTTTTGTAATAACTTGGAAAATATAGGTATCTAGGCATAATTTTGGCAAACTTGACTAACGTTAGTCAAGATAACATGGATGTAGGATGTAGGTATATAAAAATACTATAATAAATAATATTATTACAAACTAGACTCGATTATAATCTACAAAAATAAAAATCAATTTCCGTCCGTTAGTCTCGCAAAAACTCGAAAACGGCTGAACGGATTTGACTAATTTTAGCGTTGAAATATTCGTTAAAATCCAGGGAAGGTTGAAACGCTGAGAAAATATGAAGAAATTGTGAATACAATATTAAAAACCACAATTATATCTTCCATACAAATACATGTCTGTCAAATACGTCACGTTCAAAAATGGCGGAATGAAGTTATTAATAATATTCTCATCACCAGGGTCACTCCGTATCCGGGGGACACAACCGCCACGGTCACTCGGGCCGCCAGCACCAAGGAGAAGGTGGTACCACCGGCGTCAAGAAGTGGGTCTACCACCACGGATACCCCGCCAAGACTGCGCATTTAGTGGTCATCGACCGTCGCAACGATTACCAGCATGGACCACAGTACTTTGGATAAAAACTTAACTGTATCCATACGAAATAACAAAAAATAATCTAAAAGATATCTGAAATATAATTATGTCAGTGATAGCTAAAAGTGGGTTTTCTACCACGTAAAATAAATTGTATTTAACATAAAACTCGCTGAAATAAGATTATCTTAGGGATAGTGAGAACAACCACCACAATAACAATATATAGCTAGCACCAGAGCAAAGGGTTTACAAAATTACAACCCATGTACACTTGGTAATCATTGCAAAAAATGACTACCTTCATGCACCACATTTCTTTGGATAATGTAAAGAATTCTTGAAAAGAACTAGATTAATATATTTTATGAATAATGTACATACACCTTCTGAAATTTAGAACTGAATTAAAAACTTTATTAATTAAATTAACTTAAACTTTAGGAGATGCAACGAAATAAGAATCGGAGGAAGTGACATTTCTTTTACAATATAATTATTTACTTAATGTGCTTTTATAAATATATCAATAATTCTACTTGCTCGTAAAATTAAACATTATTATAATAAAAATTCGTTGAGAGATGCAATTTACGTTCAGTCAGACATACAGACGGATACAAACTACAGAACGTGCAAAATTTGCATATTTATAGTTACGTGAATACCCAAATATATTCTAGGAATAAAATAAAAAATAATTTTACTGTCCGTTTTGGTCGTCATCCAGGGTTGGGTGAAATTGTATTTACAGAGATTACGGTATAGTTATTTTTATTACTGTTATAAAATTTCCTCGTATGTACGTACATTCTTATTTTAGAGTTATAAACGGAGAAAAAAAAATTATTCGATGTCATAAAAAATGTTAAAAAAGTTCGCGTTAAACTTTCGAATTACTGAATTTCAACAGCGAAATACGTGCAAAAAATCAACACGCTGTGTTAGAGGTAAAAAGGTTACATTTTTTGCGACAAAATTTTGTAGATCACATTTTATTTACAAAAAATTACAGACTGCTGAAACGCAATGATCTTACTCAATGTATTTGAAAGTGGGTTTTTTGTAAAATATGTTTTCATTTTCATTATGTCCAAAATCTATTTATATTTCAAACATAGGTTTTAGATTGTCGATAAAGTATGAGACATATTATTGTAATGTTTTCAAATTGTTATTTCCATAGATGTGTGTTTGACCCTTCCCGTCTCAAAGCTTATGGAATCGTGTTTGCATTTTGAGTGGAATCTGTTGAAAGCTTTACCACAATATATTGCAAATTTTAAACATCTATACAGTCCATTTTATGTATTAATCTTCAGCTATTTTACGTGTCAATACATGAAAATCATGACAATTTGATTATACAGAATAGAACAGTGGTAGTAATAGTGAATATTCGTTTTCTATAATAAATTAATTAATAACTTTATTAGTAGTTAATTTTACAGAGATGTCTCTAAAATTGCAAGATTTTATCTAACGTAGCTAATGTATTTCAGATATATCTCGAAAAATTATAATTCAAAACCCTGACTTTCAACATGTGCTGTTAATTTAATCATGTTATTTATTGTAAATAGTTATTGTAAATAAGATTTTAATATTTGATATAATTTAATTTTTTGTACGCTATTTTTTAATAAAGACGAATATTAAGACTTCATTATTATAAGTTTATTTGTTCCCTTCTTATTTCTTTTAGATTATTAATTATTGATTAATATTCTTTAGTAATTATTATTATCTTAGTAAATAAATAAATATTCTCGTGTAAAACGACCGAGAATTTTGATTTAATTATTAATTAAGATACTTATATTGATTTAACAATAAGTGAGCCATCGTATAATTAGTTGTATTAAGACGGTTTATACTTACTATATTTTAATTTACTCGGTTTAGACCGACAGTTTCGAACCGATTCGGAGGAAACCGAAACCGAGTTAAAATACAGTGAGTATAAACCGTCTTAATACAACTAATTAAGATACTTGTCATGACCTTAAAATTCTCAATTGTTTTTCTAAACAAAAAGGAACAAATTTACATTGAACCATCATATTTATCCTTACTATTGAATTTCTACTTCAATGTTTCGCTAAGCACGTTAACTTTGCAATAGATATTCTGAAATAGATAGTTATAGAAGATGTGAAGATAACATCATCAGATAAAGCATAGAAAAATATTTTTTTCTTCAAAGAAGAAACCTCAATCTCTATGAACCTCTAAACTATTATTTGAAATACAATTTTTGAACTCATTTATCGTAATAATGACATGTAACAAACAGTAATCCATATTGAAAAAGCTAATTTATGAATTTATGGGCCGCAGCTCGAATTTATGGTTGCTATCGTAGTTTATGACTGTGACGTTCAACCCACAAATTATAAGTGTGCTGAAATTAGACATAAATCATATTACAGATAAGCAGATACTCGTAATTATATTTTCCTGTTGTAGACGAAAAATATAACATGATATCTCTTTTTTATTACAAGTTTTTTCAATACCTTATACTGCGTGATTTTTAAAACTTAAAATTTCCTTCAATTCACGAGATTGTTTTACATTTATAAACTTATATTACTAATAAACATCTACTAATGTTATAAAGAGGAAATATATGTACTTTAGTAAAGTTTTCACACAAAACTACTGGACTAATTTCAAAAATTCTTTCACCATTAGAAAACTGCATCGTCAGTCTTCACACTTCACTTCTTCTGACATAAATTACATTTTAGGCTATATAACATTAGATTGTAATTTATAAACAAACAAACATGAAGGAATCTCCCAAACTACTAAGCCGAATTGCTTTCAGAAGAGATCTTCAGTACCTACCAGTAGGCCTCATTTTTTCTAAATCTAAATTAATTAATTTCTCGTCAAGAAACGCAGGTGTTTGTTTACAAAAGCGTCTAGAAATCCATTTTTAGAGGAAACCGTAAAATTTTAAATTATCTAGTAACAAATATTGATTTGAATCGAATCTAAAGATGTACGTGCATAGCGAAACCGTTCAACCGTTCAATTGAAATAGTTATTGGACCCCAAATGACTTTAAATAAGCACGTTTATAAACGTGTTTAATAAAAACTATAAATATATTTTGCGGGTGTCCTCCTATAATGAAATTTCAGCTAATCAAAAAATTCCAATATGTATGTGACATAATACATACCTGAATATTTGAATACATGTAACTGAGATGAATAAAAAAAAAATAAAAGAAAATTATCAAGTATCAAAGTACCTCTCCTTGTCTATTTCAATTTCATGCCTAATCCTCTAAATTGATTTGAATGACATATTATACAATGATAGTCGGGTCCCTTACACGAAACAGGACATCGGGTAGTATGTATGTTTGTTACTCTTTAACGTAAAAACTACTGAACGGATTTTGATGAAACTTGGTATACGTGTAGGTAAAGATCCAGAAGGGCTACTTAATCCCGGAATTCCCACGGGATCAGATGTTGCGCAGGTGAAACCGCGGGGCGATGCTAATTGAATATAAATTTTAAACTTTAAGTTTAAATTTTTAGCTTGTTTTCTCATAATATAATAAAAATAGAATTACCTTCTATAGAACGTCGTCCCAGAGCAACAGGACATAAGAAATAATGGCATGCCTTGAAACAAGAGTTTTATTTGCTGAGAGCGAGCCACAAGTGTTTAGAATGTACTCGAATATAGGCTTAGCGATTTACTAGATATACATTATTGCACAATCTATTTTTGTGAAATTACATTCTAAATACACACATATTTGAAAATTTTAAGGTGTTTATTATTAAATATAAAAAAATATATGCAAGTTAATACTTATAATAGGAGATATTGAACAAACTATGATATAAGCAACAAGAAACAGTAAATGGTTATTTTTTTACGTTAATTCGCAGCCTGGTGATCGGATTTTAAGAATAAAAGAGTTAGAGGGGGGCTTACTAAACCTGCACAATGCAATTATCCATATTGCAGAAGTGTTTATGTATTACGTAAAGAGTGAAGTATCCCTTAGGGGCAGGCCCGCCGCTAGCTGAATGATCAACCGCGAGCAATATCGAATATTCTGACGTAATGATGATGCCGAGTGGGAGCGGCATTTTTCAGTCTACAATAAATCAAGATTGAGGCTGTCACGTCGCCAGTCCCATGGAACCTGGCTCGATTTGCCGACCCTTGGACGTGCCACCCACGTTCGCTGCACGCCTTGATACCCGCTTACGGCGGGCCTGCTTAGAGGATGATAGCTGAAGAATTATATTGTGTAATGCATACGGTTTACCTCTGTAGCACCTAGTACCTACTTTTAAACTGATCAACATAAACTAATAATATAATTCTTTTGTATAATCGCTCTCGCTTCGCTTAAAAAACGTAGTCACAACCTTATAATCTTGTTGCAGTTTACTTAAAACGTAGTTTTACGAAGTAGAATAGCCGTGGAGCTCATTGAAAAATGATCGCTGCGGGTCAATGAACTAGTTCTTTATGTGTTACGTAAGTAATAGCAAAGTGGAAAAATAATTGGATTTGAATAATTAATATAACCTTTTAAGCTATATTAAAAATATTTCAATTCACTTGCGGGTAGAGTTGTTTGTTTTTATATTTGTTTACATCGTAATGAATTCAATGGAATGGGTACACAGGTATATTTACTTAACACAAGTATTTTTAGAAAATAATTCGTTATTTTTTTTAAATACAGCAGGCAAACGGAGAGCACTGTGCGCGTTCCTGTTGGAGATCCCAGGGCCTTCACATTTCTTGCGCAGACGTAGGCCACCGTGAGGTTTTAGCCAGTAGGAGTCTGACATAACCTAACTGTTTCCCCCGAGACGGTTAGGTATCCATGCAGGATTTCCTCACGTTAAAAAAAGGCAAGCGGAGAGAATGCGATTCACCAGATATAGAGACTGATCGCAGCCCATTAACATCTTCAAGATTAAAATATCAGAGATGACTTGCCGGTTTAAAATGGAGGGGAAAGGGAGAAGAATAATGGTTGGAAATTGGGAGAGGTGAAAAACAGGATGGGAGACGAATAGGATGGAAATACAGGCCTCCGCTCACCGTTCGAAACACAGTGCAATACTGCTTCACGCCGATGTTCTGCTGGCAAAATTGGTTATCACATAAATGATATTTTATTTTATGTATTGATATTTATTGATAGAATAGCGTATAACGTTTATTTTAAGAAAAAGTTATTATTATTACCATTTTTACTGTCAGTTGCACTATAATGAATTGATGAACAAATGTCTATTAAATGATGTATTTATTACATGTTCTCCATTAATTACTGTTTCTCTTCGTACATTGTCAATAAAAATTATATACAACGCAATTGTTAAAATGAACCAACACGAAATGTAATAACCGAATAGTTACTAGCACTAAAAAATTGAAAATACCACCTACATTTCGAGATTTCATTACCATGCAGATTCTTAATACAACGGATATTATAACCGCGTTTTCCGTCTTGATTAAAATTGACGTAGACAAAAGGGCCCGGCTTTCCCTTAGGAAATTATCGGAAATACGCATCCGGAACGTGCATTTCGATTCCTCCAACGGTTATTATTCTTCTTCTAAAGTTTTGCACGATTTTTGACGTTTACAAAAAAGCCTATCAAATTCTATACATACTGAAAAGAAAAAATCATGGCTTGTAAAAGAGAGTAAGTTCATGTTTCGTATTATAGGAAATAACTTTTATTTTGCATAAGAAAAAATTTAACATACAATACATACCGACGATACTATTTAATATTCCATCACAACATTGATTTTTATTTTAACCATCCAAAATAAACATCTAAAATCTTTTATGAATTGGATACATCAGGATTATTTCGACACTTGAGCCCTGGAGAACAGTGTTATATAGGGTTGTCAACTTATATCTAAGAAAATAAGTGAATATATAGAAAAAAATCAGCATTGTATTTTTAATGATTTATAGAACTTAAAAGTGTATATTAATAGTTTTTTGTTAGTGTGTAATTTTGTTCAACAACACAAATAAAACAATGTCAATAAGTAAGCCCTGTTTGGGAACCCTAGCGATGAAACGTGACTGAAATATGACCCTACTGTCTTTCAAATTTTCATTTTATTTTGTGTTGAAAATATCCTTTTGACTACCGCGGATCGAGACCATTTTCGTAATAAAATATTTTAAGGTATTCGACTAAAATATAAAAGTAAATGCATTCGATTTTTGAATGCGAGTGAAGTAAATGTTATATTGCATTATTAATTTTTTTATATCTGCTATTTTGCTAAAGGATTGCGTAGCTTCATTTACGAAAAGTTTGTGAAAAATAAGACATTACATGTATTCTAAGAATACCAAGATTAACTTAAATGTTATCAGAGTGATATGTAAAATTTAAACCACCTGCTTCACCTGAAGTTAAGTGACTGACCGCAACCCATGAACATATACAACATGAAGTGTCAAAATACCTTGCCAGCTTGAAGGAAAGGGGGGAGATAAGAAGAGCATTAATGATAGGAAGTTAGGAGAGGAGTAGAACAAGACGGGAGAAGAATCGATACAGGAAAATTGTCATTCATTTTCATAAACAAAACGATATTCTTTTGTAAATCTAATATTTTTTCTTCCATCAAACATTACAGATAAGAATACTTAAATTATTCATGTTTAAGGTACCTACAGCACTTCTGAATGGTATTTCAACCAATCATACCCTTTCACGTGACAATGCTGTAAAACTGTACAATTTCCCCGTCCAAATGAAATTCTCAGCTTATAATGAGCAAGACTGTCTATAGACAGGGATACAGTTTACTAGATATGCCCATTTAACGGATAAAATACTTTTTAAAAGATTTTTCACGCAGTTAATTATACATTATTTTACATTATTTAGACACTTTAAAAAATTCTGTAAAATCTCATTGAATGAATTGCTTTTTATAAGCCCGCCTTTCTAAAAGTTTTTATTTGGAATGATATTAATTCATTTTGACAAAGTCATAGTTATATTCTATCACGTGTGGCGACGGAGAATACATGTGTCGTCATTCCCACTCCCCTTACTCAAGCCGTAAGGCATCTGTGACACTTTGATGTTATAAATCTTAACATCAGAGGAACCGCATTTTTCTATGCTTGTCTGCTGTAGCATAGAAAAGGTTCAAATTCTTATAAAAAAAATAACAGAAAAAATCTAGTCAAAAACATGTCTCAGTTCGACACACCATAGATGTCCAATCCTTTCAAGAAAAATCTATGAAGACAAGGATTATATTTCTAAACTAGCCGATCTGTTACTCTTGGATAATGTAGCTTTCGAATGGTGATAGAATTTTTTAAATCGGTCCAGTATTTTTTTAGCCTATTCATTCCGACCAAAAAGTTCTTCTTTATAATATTAGTATAAATAATAAAGTGGAACTTGAGTCTCAGTTCCAGCACTTTACATCCTTGTAATAGCCAAGCGAAGATCAGTCAGTCGGCGGAGATGGCCCAGTAATAGCTCTTGTTCCGCCACTACGCCACATGGAAATTAACTTTTCTGTTACTTTCTGAAAAATTGCCTTCAGCCATTCAATTTTTCTAGTTGTTACATTTTGCATTGTGAACATTTCAAATATTTTATTTTGAGTGTATATTTAGGATTAGGTACTAAAATGTGGTTTGTCTTTTAACATTGGGTTGTAACAAAATTGGGTTGTCTTTTAACCGACTTAAAAATCGAGGAAAAAATTTTCGGGGCGTATTTTTTGGCGCATTTACATTGATCGACGACCCTTGAAACCATTCCGTCGACAACACGATCAACACAAAATTTTACGACTTTTTTTGAAAAGAACTCCTTTAATATATTTATTAACGCTGTATTTTAAGCAATATGATGACCAGTGAAAATGGCTCTTCAATTAGTAATGCGTGCTATACAGCCCGCAGGCAAAATTTTGCATCGACCGAGTAATTGACTGACTGGTTTCATTGGTCGTTTTCCGGTCGTTCGACTAGCATACCAGTTTATCAACCTAATGTAAATACGCCATTAGGGATAAACCGGGCTTCATAACATCGATTCAGTAATCTTTACGTAATTATATTTTTACATCTAATAAATTCTTTGATCTAATTTAATCCCACTTCTGATCTCAGAATTATATTATTGACGTCATCGGTACTTATAACGGTCCTTCTTCAATGACACTTTACTCACAGTACTCCTCATTCTATTTTAGAAAAGTGTAATTAAAATTTAAGACGACCCAATCATAAATGTATTTTTTTTTTGGTGTGACTAATAACAAAATTGAGTTGTTTTTAGGGAAATTATAGAATTATTCTAATAGACTCTTTACTATTATTATAAAGTGAAAATATTGTATTGTTACTTTGTTTGCATTGTTATGACTCCGAAAAAAGTTGCTCGGTATAAACAAATATATTAACATTAGTATTATACGTTTTCTCTGAACGAGTACACCTATGTTTGCGCACTATAATATCTCCTGCGTACCTGGCTAGTCTCTGTAAAGATTGGCCATAACCAATATAATTGGGAAGGCTATTATTTTTTTTTTTATCAAAAAGTGGATAACAAATACTAGCCCGAACGAAGCCGTTGTTGTTGTTGTTGTGACGTTTAATAAACATAAGTTTATTGTGGAACTTTACCAAAAAATAAAAACCACTCAAATTAAATAATTTTATTCCCTTATACAATACAACATGCATTCATGTATTACCTAACACATAAAATAAGCGTCATATCACTACAAAACAACTTACATCGAAAATTTAAATCAAAACAGTGATATCAAAACATTTGAGTAGAAAAATTCTCCTTGCTTTGTTGATTAAAATTGACGAATGCCAACAAGGCGAGAATTATATACTATGGCACGACAGATATCCTTATATTATATACGTGAGAAAAATAACTCAGATTTAACATGTGTTACAAATGTATTAATTACAAGTCGCTCGTACTATGTGCTATGTTGGTGGTGTGTGTTAGGGCGAAACGCGATGAAATTCAAGTATTATTGAGATGAATTCATTCTTTGATATCCTATGCAGTATATAATGTATGTAGATATAATTAAAATGTTGTCTTTATTTCTCCTTTTTTAAGGCAATGTTTTAAATTAATATACTTTATTTTAAAACGTTTTACCGGGCAAATTATATCATCCAAGAACGCATGCAACTGTTATACAATCTCCTGGCTTACTCCACCCAGCATTTATATAAGAATAATTTAAAGAATTCCTTCTAATATACATATATATGTCTTTGTATATCATACGATACATAATATTTGTGTGAATAACGCAAATAGAAATGTAAGGCAAGAATCGCAGTTCATTCATCCATGAATGAAGAATTTTTTAATGATTTTCTTTTAGTGAACCTGATTTTGTAATATTTAAACACCTGTTACACAGATTAGCATTCATTCATTTCGTTTACTGGTGAAGAATTACTAAAATTTTAAATGTTTGTCTAAGAGATAGACAAACATGCCTAAACTACCGAGTCGATATAGATGAATTTTTGTACATATGTTAGTTTTTATTCCTGCAATAAACCTAAAACAATCGCCGATTAAACCGCTCACCACAGCTAGTAAGAAACAAAACGCACTTTATCGCATTGCGTTTCACCCTAATGTACACCAACCTTTACCGTTACCGTTCATGTCTAAGGTGGTATACATATACTTACTTATCTATCCATGTCAACAGTTTGTGAAGGCAAAAATTGGTACAATGTTACACTGTGCTATGCTATCGTATCTCTATTTACGCCGAGACTAATTTATTTATTTATTAAAAATAATTAACCTTTCGATTAATGTACCGGATTATAATTCTAGATATAGACAAATCACTAGGATGAAAATAAGCGCTACTATTCTCTCATTAAAATAACAAAAAAGTTAAATGAAGGGTAGTTGCATATTTTCACCAACCATTCGTAAATTCAAAACTACCCTCACAGTTTTGTGACAGAGTTAAATTAAATTTAGAAATCATTGGCAAAAATAAACGTTTTTTATATCATAAAATATTAGTTTTTTGCGTTTTCTATAAACCTTACCGTACCACCTTTGATAAGTACGTGAACAAGATTGGTTTTATACAATGAGTGTGCCACTATCTACCCGCGCTAATTTACTCCCTAACCACATAAAAATAACTTACAAAATCGCTTGACTTATATACTTTAGTCCGAATACTGAATAATACTAAACTTTAAAGTCTAAAATGTCACTCTTATGAAGAAAGAAACACATATTTAAGCATCTCTCAAAGTTGAGTATCATTTTAGTATTCGGACATTTGCCAAACTATTTAATACTATTAAATAATTTAAAAGTTATGTGCGATTATTGTGCTATCGATACACATTAGGGCAACGTATTCTATACATATAAAAAAATCTAGCCAATGAGCGTTATGTCAACCGATTATTATAATTTAAAATATGCCCTAAAATGTACCGCCAAAAAAATATACAATTAAAAAAATATTGCACACCGAATAGGCCTCAATAATGTAAATAAAATCGTTGTACGCTAAAACAATGGCAAGAATTGTTTAATACTTGTGTCGAATAATATTCTAAGTAATATAAATAGTGAGTATTTTTGGAATATCTCAACTCCATCCTAAGTGCATATCGAAAGAATAAGATGTATGAAATATATTTTCAAAGACAAAGTCAAAACGTTTTTTCAAATAGGCCTCCTTCGAGGCGCTTTTAGAACGTCATGTACATTTACATAATTTATATATATTTTTTTTATTTAAAATTCGAAAGGCCGTCACGACATATTTCAAAAACTCTAACAGTAAAAAAAACATTTTCAAACGTATTATACGTTTATATTCAGTTTTTTTTTTATTATGATAGAACCCTGAAAATAATTGCCTAATTCGGTCGCTACTACGAGTAGCGTAAGAGTTACAAAACAAAATTAATGTTTAATGTTTATTTTTCATAGCATTTCCAATTGTTATTTTTAATGATATCATACACATTTCCTTGATATGCACCATTCATAAAATAAATGCTTGGCTCACATTACTTAAACGATACAAAAAAGTGTAAAATCAAATATCATAATTACGACATGGGGTGACAAACACATACTTTATAAATATTTACAAGCAAATTACCTTTTATATGCTCTGGAAAATTATATACCTTAATCACAGTAAAAGTCTGCTTATTTTTAAATCAATAAGGTTACGCTGTATTTAAAACTAACTTCAAATCAATGCGGCAAAATGTTTTGGCTTACTGGTTGTCAAGTTTACTGTGATTATACAGGGTCTGTCGTAAATAGTGGATAATCCGTAAACTGTGGTTAGGCCTGATGTTCAGCTTTAAGAAAATGTACTTTTTATGTCAGGGTTGGCAATACTGTAAAAATTATGAATATTTTGGTGTTTTTTTCAAAAATTTCTACCGCGTCTATGATTATGCTCATAACTTTTAAAAATTAAGATATTTTTATGTACTTTTTTTTTAAATTTAATCACAAATGCCTGTGCTATCTAATAAAAATACCATTTGAGGCATTTTTTTTTCGAAAACTATTAAAATTAGCATTAAAAGTTATTTTTTTGTTCGTTTTTTTATTTTTCGTCAAGTTTAAACCATTAATTGTGAAAAAATAATATACTGCACCATAATTGCCCATAGTTTTAAAAACTTGCTCAGTTTGTCTAGTTTCTAAAAAGGTATAATATAATTAGTGTTTGATAAGCAAAATTTCTTTGTAGGAGCGAAAAAGCTCGTCACGGTCGGAAAATTGATATTTTCCATAATGCGTCTATGTCCCGATTTAGGCAGCCAAACTAATTTATATCATTTACACACTAAAGAAATGCTATTGTATACCGTAATGTAGACCATAGCACTGTTCAAAATTGTAAAATTATTTTAAATTAAGACTTTCGACTAAGTACATACCAGTTATCGCAAGGTTAAAAACTCAGGTAAAAAAGGGTAAAGCAAGATCGCCCGCGTGCGCATCTGTCTATTGTTAATCTAACGAAATACTCCATCCCTTTACACTCACCTATTGAAATAGACAACCCCACCCTTTGTTAATGCGAGGCTCAATATTGCTCTTCCTTAGACCTCAGTGTGATTTTATACGTCACATGCGCTCTCGTTTACTGTGTAATATTTCAACGACTTCAACTTTCTGATATTGGTTTTTCTTTGTGATTTGGACTAGTTAATTTGGTGATCCTGACGACTTGGCTTTTCTTTACGGACCTTTGCTGTGACTTGTGCTGAAAACTTTATTGTGTAATTAAAGTTAAAATGTCTGAGTACCGTGTCTACCGTGGAAGAATTGCGTTCACGTGTGCAAGTAGCCGCTCATGAAATTGAGCAATCAGGCTATGCACGGTGGATCAAAAGATCCTTTATAAGGCGATG
>LQNK01001262.1:42422-72606 GCA_001586405.1 Phoebis sennae
CGGGGACGGTTCATCATCACGCAGCGCCCAATCTTGTTGCCGCCCACGAGCAGCTAGATGAAGATATCCCCGTTACCTTGTAGGAGCTTCAACAAAAGTAATATAGGTGGCAGCAGTGAATGATAAGTCCTAAGTGATGAGCCTGGGCGCGTGAAGCCCCAGCAGTCTCCTGGCGATGGGCGGGCGGTGGTGCGGGTGGTGCGGGTGCGGGGGCGGCTCGTCGTCGCGCGGCGCCCAGTCCTGCAGCCGCCCACCAGCAGCCAGCCGGTGCGTGAGGCGGTGGGCTATGGAGAACCCGCCGCTGCCTTCGAGTTGCGTCAGAACTATGATCACTTGTCTGAAACGAACAATTTATTTCAAAAGCAAAAAAAATTTCTAATACACGAAATATTTCATTATCTATACTAATAATATAAAGAAAAATTTGATTTACGGAGATGCCCCCCCCCATCTAACCCCCACCAAATTTTTCAAATATATAAATGTTTGTTCGATAACATCTGTAGTATTGTTTATCCGATCTTGATAAAATTTTGCACACAAATAATATTATATATATTGATCTATATGACAAAAAGAATCTTAAGTTCGAAGATGAGCGAAATCGGTAAGTGTGTAACGAAAACTAAAACGAAAGGGATTTTCAAATGACTATAGCCAAGTGTGGTATCAAATGAAAGGTCTTGATTCATATTACAATGCGAGGTCTAGCTCGGAGCGAGTCACTAGTTATTTGCTTTTTCCCATACGTACCTGTGCAGAGGAGGCACCGAGTCGATAGTCTTCAACTCCCCCCGTGTAGAGACCACGTTGTAACTCTCTTGGCAGTCGCATTTCACGTGGATCCACTTGTCCGTGTGTCTGTTTTCCACCATCACCACTAGACCCGCCCAGCCCTGGAATAGAACAATATATTAGCCATTTTTTTTGTACCGGCACTAAGGAAACCGGATAAACAGATTACATTATAGATAGTGCCATTCACGACGACGTGCCCCACCAATTTTTGAATTTGGAAACATTTTACTATGATCGCAATATTTGACCTGATTAGTCTATTTTTTTTTTGGTGTGCGTGTGCACACATGGGTAATCAGTGTGTACTTATAGAACCTCACACAAGCGGAAGCTTGCAGACATATACTGCGTGGGGCGCGACTTGGTGGATGAATTTATCTATAGAATATTCTCCAAACAAAAATGAACAACATTAAATAATCTACAAATAAATGTTTTAAATAGCAGCAGTTTTCAAAAATGTATCAAAGATTATGGATAAATTGTAATCTCAGATTAAATGACATTTGATTGTCAAAAGTCATAACAAAGGCTATCCGTCGACGGCGTATTGAAATCAAAGTGCAAATAGATAGATTTGCCTGACTTTAGTAATCAAAACCGACGACCCGATTGGCGCAGTGGTTCAGCAATGGTCTATTACGCCGGAGGGTGTGGGTTCGATCCCCACGAGCAGAAAAGTATGATGTGATGAACATTGTAATTTTCTACTGTCTGGGTGTCAATGTATCTATAGTATGTATGTATTAACAAAAAGAAGTATGTTTAAGTGTGTCTATCAGTTTTCTAGTATCCATAGCACAAGCTTTGCTTAGTTTGGGACTAGGTGGCGTTGTGTTAAACGTCCAGGAATATTCATTTATTTTATTTATTTAAATAGGTTTTAATACTAGGTTTTCCGCACCAACAAGACTCGTTATTACTGAATCAAGGCTTCAAGAGTGGCCTTCGTGGATTTTAGTTCCGGACGATCAGATTGCAGAATAATTCAAGGGCCCGAGCCACGTATAATAATCCGATAGATAGAATATTGAAAACGCACCTTGGTCAAGTAATACGCCGTCATGCCCTGCCGCCCCTCATGCCTCTGCCCCCTCGCGAGCGTCAAGCCAATGATCGCATCGGCTAGTATATGCGGGTGTAGTGACGGTCGCTCCACGGCCAGCGGCTTGGACGAGTGCGCGGCGAGCACGTGGCGCGGCCACGCGGCGCTATCGGCTAGCTCCAGCCCGGTGTGCCAGTGGTTGAACGCGAGGCACACGACCAACGAAAAACGTAGTAGTTGAGCCGATGGTTAACACTACAAATAAATGTATCATCATACCTTGGTCAAGTAATACGCCGTCATGCCCTGCCGCCCCTCATGCCTCTGCCCCCTCGCGAGCGTCAAGCCAATGATCGCATCGGCTAGTATATGCGGGTGTAGTGACGGTCGCTCCACGGCCAGCGGCTTGGACGAGTGCGCGGCGAGCACGTGGCGCGGCCACGCGGCGCTATCGGCTAGCTCCAGCCCGGTGTGCCAGTGGTTGAACGCGAGGCACACGACCAGGTAGAAGCCCTTCTCGAGCATCTTGTGGCAGCCGACGAAGCCGCGCACCTGGATAGTTAGTTATTGGACATTGTATGAAAGGAAAAAGTAGAAAAATTATATTAAGAATGTAGTATAAAAATTAAAAATTCAAATCGTTCTTTTTTTGAAATTGTTTTTTTTGAAAGCTCTTTTGAAACGTCACATAAATAGTTTATTTTTTATTTAAGTAATTTTTTACAAGTTAAACTAAAGAAAAATATATACAGGCAAACATAGAAAGGGTATAAACAGATTTTTTTTTTTTATATGAGAGCGGGCAAGCGAGCTGGCGGGTCACCTGATGGTGAGTGATCACCGCCGCCCATAAGCACCCGCAACGCCAGAAGCCTCTCGAATGTGCTGCCGGCCTTTTAGGTAGGAGTAGGTTCTTCTCAGATTTTTATTTCGTAACGTATCTACCTATTAGTACCACGACATAAGTTAACATAAATAGAAGGAAAATCTGAAAAATTATATTAAAATGTTAAATAAGAATGGAATAAAAGTAAACTACTTTTTTTTAACAAAGAAAAGTATTTTTTTACAAGTTAAATTAAATGAGAATAGGTAGAACAGACGATCATACAGATTTTTTTTATACATAAATACGACATAAATAAAGAACGATATTCAACAAAAACGTGATTAAAATTAGTTGATGTTGTTTCAAATAAATTGTAATCATTTATTTATATACACTTTTAAAGTGTGACATTTTATAAAACATACCTGTCTCTTGCTATGCGCGACAAGTTTGCCAACCTGCGCGCTCGGCCCGGATTTCGTTCTGAACACAACAACGCATAAATCCAGTTGTGAACGCTGACTTTTTGCCGAGTTTCTGAAAAATGAAGAGAAAACAATGTAGACAAAATATAGACCCTAAAATTGCCTAACATCAGCTCAAGTATCTACACTTATATCTATTATAAAGAGGGAAAACTTTGTTTGTTTGTAATAATTTGCTCCTTTGCTTGCTCTGCCATAAAAAAAAAAAATGAATAGGCTCAAAAACTAATGGACCGACTTTAAAAATTCATTCACCATTCGAAAGCTACATTACATTATCCACGAGCGAAGCCGCGCGGAAAAGCTAGTTTCAAATAAATTGGGAATGAATAAACTGATTTCCACGTTTTGTCCTTTAGTGCAACATGCAATATGGCATAAATAAATTTTATTTCGCTTTTGGAAGTTCAGTCATATTATTACCAGTGCCTGTAATTTTACCTCTGGCCTTCTTGACGTTGAGTAGCGATTAGCAACAAGCAGGAGAGGTTTCATTGAAGATTTTTTTAGTTTCTTATCTAGTCAAGATTACTTCCTGCAGGTTTGGAGCCGTCTATTAATCACGTGATGTTTTTTTTGGCTCTTTTTACCCCCCACCTTCTCTACCTATATACGTGTATTTTTAGGACCTCCAAATGTTGTCATATTCCATGATTTTATAAAGATCCCCCCCCCATGGAAACCCGCGTGATTAATAGACGGTCCCTTTGGATTACACACCAATGCATAACATCAAAGAAAGACCTAATTCTGCCTTACCTCTGTCCTTCCTGAAACAGCGTGAAGTCCACTTCAGTAGGTTGTGTAGCGGTCAACAACAGGGAGGTGACTCTCGTCGAAGACATATTATTTTAATTTCTCACCTATTCAAGATTACTTATAGGTTTCAAACTAAACAGGAATTCTAAGACCTAATTCTGCCTTACCTCTGGCCTTCCTGAAACAGTGTGAAGTCCACCTCAGTAGGTTGTGTAGCATTCAGCAACAGGCATGTGACTCTCGTCGAAGACATACTATTTTAGTTTCTCATCTAAGCAAGATTACTTGTAGGTTTCAAACTAAACAGCAATCCTAAGACCTAATTCTCTCTCACCTCTGGCCTTCCTGAAACAGCGTGAAGTCCACTTCAGTAGGTTGTGTAGCGGTCAGCAACAAGCAGGTGAGGTGTCTGGTGGAAGACATCGGCGGCAGGATGCCGGCCAGTCGAACTTCGTGCCAACCCGCGCGGACTTTACAGATGTCTATGCAGTCGAAATACCTGCAGAATAATAACTATATTATTTAAAGATTTAAAAGATGAATATTACTTAGTTACAATGTTGATTTTGGCCATTTTGCATTATTTTCTTTATATATTTTCTACACTCATTTATTTATTTATTTTTTTAAATTTTTTTCTACTTCTTGCTTTTCCCAAATCCCCCCTTGGGACACCAGCTCTCACAAAGAAAGCGTAATCTTTGTGAGAGAAATAAATTATTTTGATTTGATTTGATCTATTTTTGATTCATTTATTTTCAGAAGTTACAACAGTACATAGTTGAATTTAACGTACATACAGTGGATTTTACATCATACATTTAGTAGATGCAGAACTCAACAGATAGTGTCGAAGATCAGCCACTGTGGTCTTCTAAGATTGTAGCTCTGCAATCCAGGTGTAACGCCAGGTGTAGTGCTCCAGTGACTCACCGCAGCACGTCCTCGAAGCTGATCCAGAACACGCCCTGGTCCCGGTCGGCGCTGGGCAGCTGGCGCCGCAGCAGCTCGGGCCAGGCGGCGCCGCCCCGCCAGGTGTAGTGGCCCCAGGGGTTGCGCAGGCGCAGCAGCCGCACGGGCGGGTGGCTGTCCGTCAGCTCCACCACGTCCAGCACGGAGTACGCGTGCCGAGGGCGGAGCCCGAGCCGCTGGTACTCCTCCTCGTCCACCTGTAGGTAACAAGTAGTTAAGATATTTTATACAGAGGAAAATCTGTTGCTAAAACAAGTGTAATATAATTGGTCTTAAATAAATGAAAAAAAAAAATGATTAAATTAAAACATACTGTGCGTCAATGTAATAACCACAGTTTAATGTCTTAGATTTTTAGTTGTTTTTAGTAGTAAAAAAAAACGTCTGTACTTTATGCAGTACATCGGCACTCCAAACGCACTATTTAATGAACGCTGAATTTCGTTAAATCGTCGTCGTATTAAGTTACCAACCCCACAGAAGATTAGCGTAAGCATTATTGCACTTTGTTTCCTACTGAATACCTCACCCATTCTCAATTTTCCTTCATGAATCCTCTCCTTATCCTCTCCCCTTCCTCCAAGCCGGCGCGGCATCTGCGACACTCCTATGTTGCAGATGTTCATGGCCTCAGTCACTTAACATCAGGTGAACCGCATGCTCCGCTTGCCAGCTTTAAAATAAAAAAAAATGCAAACCTTCATATTGCCGCCGCCGCAGCTGGCGCCCATGAGGAAGCAGGCCTGGCGCGAGGACAGCAGCTGCGCCCACACCAGGTCGCGGTCCAGCTGCTCCAGCGGCGCACCACCCCCGGCACCACCTCCAGCACCCCCCGCCTGCAGCGACACCGACTCGCACGGCGCTCCGGTCAGTGTGCACAGACCTTAACGAAACAACAATTGTTTATTTTTGACAACCAATCATCTGTGTGATGCAAAAACTTTGGACCCCTTTTTACGAAAATTGCGCGGATGCAGGAGCATGAAATTTGGCACACTTATAGTTAATGAGAGAACGGTAATATTTTTAAAAAATAATGCTTATAGAGTACATTGAACCAATAAATAAAATATTACACACCCAACCATGCATTTCACACACACATACATACACAAGTATTTGTACATGCATACATACTCCGGTCAAATTGCTTCTTTTGCTTTTCATTTTGTCCATAGACATAGACAAAGAGACATATACTCTATGACCAACAATTTGATCGGAGCATGCGTGTATAAATACTTGTGTATGTATGTGTGTGTGTGTGTGTGTGTGTATGTGTGTGTGTGTCTGTGTGAGTAAAATCTCGAAAATCCTTCAAAACATACCTTCTATCGCCCGGCCGGACACCAGGGCTTCATAACACCCGTGTAGTTTAGCGACTGCCTTCTCTATTAGCGGGACCCACAGTTGCTTTCTCTTTGCCTAGAAGAAAAATAGCCATTAAATATTTTCTTGGGTTTGTTTTAATGGGTATTGTAACTTTCCATATTGTATAAATATTTTTTTAAAGAATTTTAAACGCGGTTTATCATATAACGTTGGGTTAGATAATTGCGAAAAAAAATAATAAACCGCGTTTTAAATCTTTTAAAAAGTATTTTTATTCAAATAGCCAAAAAGTTTTTATAACTTAGATCATGTAGCTTTGGAGGCGGATCCATTTTGTTGCAGGTTGAATTCACGGTAAAATCATTATTTTATATACGTATAAATTAGTTTTTCTTTTTTATTAGCACTAAAATCATAAATTCAATATGGAATTATCATCCTGTGATGATAAATCATATAATATTTGATAAATAAATAAACAAAAATAACAAACCTGCGAATAAACCAAATGCCCCTTCTTGTTACACGGCAGCTGGTCATCTAGTGTGAGTGTCAGCCAGCGGCCATCTTTGCACAGCCGCAGTTGGTAGGCGCCGCGCTCGGGCTCCGCGCGCACCACCACGCTGCGAACCAGCGCTGAGCGCTCCGCGAGCACCGCTAGTGCTGAGAGCAGCCAGCAGTTGCCCAGGACACCTGGTAACGAAGATTAACTGTGGTGTAACGAGCGCTTCTTAAAGGACTATTGTAAAAAGCGAACACTGATGATGCTTCCCCTCCCTAGTGATGCATCCACATGTATCTGATGAGGTCTCAAACACTTTCACGAACACCATAATAGTAGCGAGGTGAAACTAGGAATGATTTACGTGAGTTTCCCTGAATACACGCTCGACTCCCTTACCCTGGGAAATATCCGAAGTCCGAGGATCCCGGAATACAGCCAGGGAAGGCGATGATCTATATCCACATCCACTGAGGCGTAGTCAATAAGCTATTGCAACACTTTCACCAGCTCCATTATAGTAGCGAGCTGATATTAGGAATAAGAGTGGGAACCGAGTATTGTAAGATTGGGCCAAGCCCAAACTGCTGTATGTACCACCTCCCCAGCAGAAGACCGGCGTGAAGCAGTATTGAACTGTGTTTCGTACGGTGAGCGGGTGCCCGGAGGCCTGTATTCCCATCCCATCCTGTTCCAGTTCTTATCATTCCTATCAGACCTTCCAACTTCCTATCAGTAATCCTCTCCTTATCCCCTCCCCTTCCTTAAAGCCGGCAAGGCATCTGCGACATTTTATGTTGTAGATGTTCATGGGCTGCGATCAGTCACTAAACATCAGGTAAATGTCCAAATGCTCCGCTTGCCCGCTACAAAAAATAAACCTGACTTCCTCTCTGTATACGCTCCACTTACCCTGGGAAATATCCGAAGGCCGTGGATCCCGGAACACAGCCCAGGGCAGGCGATGATCTGCATCCACGTGGATCTGATGAGGTCTCAGCCAACGGGCTGCTGCACCACTTTCACCAGCTCCATTGTAGTATAGGGAGCGAGCTGATGCTGGGAACGATTCGTCCACGTACATCTCGCCAGTCTGAAGATTGTACATAATAATATAGTATGAGCAAAGTGCAACCACCTACATAGTAATTGAAAATATTGAAAAAGATAGAGTTTCGATTTAGCTTTACATGGTGAAATGTAAATACCTTTGTGTCATATTCATAATAATTCATTTGTAAAAAAACCAAAAGGTAGTTTATAAACAAACAATTCAAGATGCAGTTCCATCAAGAGATAATAATGCAAAATAAAAATTATCTTTACTTTAGTTCAAAAAAGTATTTTCTTTTAACATCAACAAAAAAATTGCTAATTAAAAAAAACCAGAAACCTAAAAATGCGAACTAGTATAACCCATCCTAATTCAATTTTATTATTCCCGTTCAGGTCTGGATAAACTCCTTTTTCCACTTACCGCGGCACACTGTGCCAATACTTCTTGCCACTGCGTCCACGCGTGACTCTCTTCTCTTAAACGCAAGATCTCCATCGGAGTGCTCTCTTGTCTCTCTCCGTCCGAACCCTCTGCTATCGGAAAGAGAAGAACACTGTTAGTCAGCTTCAGCTGTTTTAGAATTTTGAAGGGATTTAAAATATTTAGTCTATGGTGTGCAAAGATGAGGTTACAAAAGCAAATTCGCTTTTTATGAGATCTGTAATAATATCTTTTATAGTTTTACAAACATTGGAGCCTATGAACACCTTTTTCAAAAAATCCTAGAAAGAGAAAGAAGATGTTAAAAGAATCTTCCATGCCAGTCTTACTAGTACAGTCTTCTGCAATATACAATCGCCACCCCATTTCTACGAGTGATTGTCGTAAGACGCGACAAAAAGTTCTGCTGCATAACATCTTCAGCAATAAAAGTGGAAGCATTGCACGATTGAGCCAAGCTCGCACCAGTGTAATTACCACCCCCCAGCAGGAGATCAGCGTGTAGCATTATTGCACTGTGTTTCGTACGGTGACCCTGTATTCCCATCACATTCCTCTTCACTCCTGTTCTACTCCTCTCCCAATTTCCCATCATTATCGAATCCCTTTTCCCCTTGAAGGCATCTGCGACACTTTGCTATTGTAGACGTCCATGGGCTGCGGTCAGTCACTTAACAAGGTGAATATCCAAATACTCCGCGTTTCTGCTGTAACGTACGTACGAAACAAATAATATTAGTTTTAGTAAAAACTTGAAAAATATATTAGTAAAACCATGTTTTTATACCTTAAATGAATTTATGACGGCAAAGATCACTTGACATTTATCACTTACCGTTTTAACAATTGTAATAATAATTATCTAACTTGAATGAAATTTTGACGAATGTATTCTGCATGAAATTTTAATGTATAATTATAAGAAAATTGAAATGTATAAATTAATAATGTAAACTATAGTTACCATGCCTTAACAAGGCTCATGTAACCAAATAAATAAATAAATAAATAAATAAATAAATAAACGTAACACAATACTTACGTGAGTCATCATCGTCCAGGCTGGGCTGGTCGGGCGCGGCCGGCAGGAGCCTCGTCTTGGGCGACTGGCACATCTCGCAGGATAATGCAGACGCGCCGTTCATGTACGTGCACTCTGAGCACGGCCACTCTGTTGTTTCTGGTCTGCAAGAATTGAATAGAGAATATTTTTATTCATGTAGATTTTTTACAATGTACTTATGGGTAGTTATTATTTTTTTTATTTACCACCGGTTCGGAAAGTCGATTATATCAAGAAGATACTGTCAAGAAACTAGTGGTATATAAATAGTTACTCTATTCAACGTCAGTTATTATTTTCAATCAAAAAAATAATAAAAATAATAAAAATAATCAACAGCTAGTAATTAAAAGACTTTCTAACGACTGAAAGATTTATAATTCAGATGCAGTTATAACATTCCTTTAAATGCCAATAAGTAACATATCCTTTTTATAATTTAATTAAAGAATACCCTATATAACAAAAAATATAGACAATATTTTTTGAAATCATTGAATATGTGCGTTAGATAGCTGAAAAAGTGGCCATCAGTCTACATAATAATCCTCAACAATCAATTAAGTGTAAAATAATACATACTTTGCCTCCGGTGGTGGTGTTTTATGCCTTGACCCGCGGCGAGGCAGCGCCGGAGTACCGCGGGCTCCGCGCCGGGGGGAGGGACTTCGCCCTGCTATAAAACATTTTTATTTATTTATCACATGAATTTGTGCCTTAAAACCTACAACTTAAAAATTCAATAATATAATAAAACTTTTTTAATCATTCACAAAAACATGCAATATATAAAGTGAACCTTGCCAATTCACTCAATGGACATTAGAAAATATCCGTTCTATCTTTGTAACATTTTTATTAAAAACTAGCTGTGCCTCGTGGTTCCACCCGCTTTTATCTGTTGGCACGCATCCAGATACTGAATTCACCTACATTTTTATGGGACTTTGATCACAGCTTACAGAACTTGTTAAAACATGAATTAGCAAAAAATGCCGACGTCACTACTATTATTTATTTCTTGGTAAGTATAATATATAAGTATATACTTTTTATGCTGAAAAATGAGACACATCTAGAGTTGATTCTAGGAAGTTTTGAAACCTGTATCTTTATACAGGGTCTGTCGTAAATAGTGGATAATCCGTAAACTGTGGTTAGGCCTGATGTTCAGCTTTAAGAAAATGTACTTTTTAAGTCAGGGTTGGCAATACTGTAAAAATTATGAATATTTTGGTGTCTTTTTCAAAATTTTCTACCGCGTCTATGATTTTGCTCATAACTTTTAAAAATGAAGATATTTTTATGTACTTTTTTTTTAAATTTAATCACAAATGCCTGTGCTATCTAATAAAAATACCATTTGAGGCATTTTTTTTTCGAAAACTATTAAAATTAGCATTAAAAGTTATTTTTTAAAAATGATATAAATTAGTTAGGCTGCCTAAATCGGGACATAGACGCATTATGGAAAATATCAACTTTCCGACCGTGACGAGCTATTTCGCTCTTACAAAGAAATTTTGCTTATCAAACACTAATTATATTATACCTTTTTAGAAACTAGACAAACTGAGCAAGTTTTTAAAACTATGGGCAATTATGGTGCAGTATATTATTTTTTCACAATTAATGGTTTAAACTTGACGAAAAATAAAAAACGAACAAAAAAATAACTTTTAATGCTAATTTTAATAGTTTTCGAAAAAAAAATGCCTTAAATGATATTTTTATTAGATAGCACAGGCATTTGTGATTAAATTTAAAAAAAAAGTACATAAAAATATCTTTATTTTTAAAAGTTATGAGCAAAATCATAGACGCGGTAGAAAATTTTGAAAAAGACACCAAAATATTCATAATTTTTACAGTATTGCCAACCCTGACATAAAAAGTACATTTTCTTAAAGCTGAACATCAGGCCTAACCACAGTTTACGGATTATCCACTATTTACGACAGACCCTGTATATTAAAATTGAACACAAATATAGCTGAAATCTGCCTTAAAGATACTCACCAGTTGGCACATGGTTATCAGTGGGTACAGCATGTTTGGGTACGGGTGGGGTCTTGCAAGCCAAGCACAAACTCGCAGACACTGGGTTACGGAGGGTACATGAACTGCAGGACCTATGGCGATACAAATATTATATTATTTGACTTGAATGGTAAAACAGACTTACATAAGACAAGTTAAGAATACTTGTATTAAACTTGATTTTATATATATTTTATACAATGCATTTTACAAAATTTATAGCATTACAGTCTTTTTTAAACTATTTCAACCTGATGACGATTGTTCGAAACCGGTTGTAAATTAAACAAAGTTTACTAATAAATAATGGAAATAGTGTCATCATTTCATCAACAGGTAGTAAAAAAAATAAAAAACAGAAAAAAAAACCACCAAGAAGTCACAACACAATCTATCAATTAGAGAGTATATAGTCTAAAAAAGTCTTTAAATCAGTTTTTATTAAATAAACGTTAGCAAGTATTTTCAGTACACTCACCAAAAGCTCTGCGCAGTGGGCTTGGATCCGGCGCACGCGGCGCACGTGCTCGCAGTCGCTTCGTTCACGAGCGTGCAGCGCGTGCACGACCACGTCGATTCCGCTGGCGGGGTGGACGTGTCTGAAACGTTTTACCGTATTTATATTGCGAAATTAGTGGTTTGAAATTAATTTTATAAGTAATGTAAATTCGGCTTTATTGACTACTAGCTAATCTACGCGGCTTCGCTCCCGTAGTATAATATTATATACTATCTATTTTCCGGGATAAACTATAGCCAATACGTATACGGAAGAATCCCTCTAAATAATGGTATAAGATATTTTGAAATCGGACCAGTAGTTTTTGAGCCTATGCAATACAAACATACAAAAATAAAAAGGTTTCCTCTTTATAATATTAGTATAGATATAGATTATACAATTGTATAATCTAATTGTGTAATTACACAATTCAATTTACTTTTTTTTTCAAATTCATGAACTATTTAAAAAATATATATTCTGCCGTAAATCATTGAACGAAACCAAGTATTAATGGATCGTATAAATATTTGGTTTTGTTTTGTTTTAGTATCCCCTAATAAAAAAGCAATTGGTAAAAATAGAATAAACCTCAAAGTGGTTACAAAAATGAAATGACTTCAATTTCTGACCAGAAACTGAATCCAAAATCAATTCATTTGCATACTTGGGTACCTATATCTGAATTAAAAAGAATATCACTGTAATAGACTCACCAACAGCAAACAGTAGTTCATCACTGTTCAAGTCATGGTCGAGGGAGGCGATTGGCACCGTCAGCTTCTTGGGCTGGTCTGGTCTGTTCACGTCAGATTTCGTGCCACTTGCTTCTGATGGGTTTAATCTGTAACAAGTTTTTGTTTAATTAGACCACATTTTTAGAAAGTGCATTTAGAGCTTTTTATTTTTTTTCTAATTTTAGGCTTTGGCACCGTATTGGATACACAAGATATAAAATGTTGGGTTATAAACATATTCGTTTATGGTTTTTTTATTTGTATTTGATTTAATAAAAATAATATAAAATAATTATTTCTGGATATTTAACACTACGCTATCTAGTGTCAAAGTAAGCAAAGTATGTACTATGGAATACATAACTGATAAACATACATAAACATATTTTTTTGTAAATATATACATACGTACTACAGATAAATGAACACCCAGATAGAAAATTACAATGTTCACATCACATACTTTTCTACTCGTGGGGATCGAACCCAGACCCGCCGAAGCAAGACCAACCACTGCCATTTTTTTAATTTCCCATACCTAGTGTTGGGCTGCGGCGTGGGAGCGAGCGTGGTAGCGTGGGGCGGCCTCACGCTGCGGCACACCTCGCAGCGCGAGCCCCACGCGTTGTACGCGAACCAGCACTCGCTGCACTGCCACATGCGACCGCTGGCGTCACGACTACAAATATTATTTACATTTAAAATTTATTTTGTTTCAACCATAAGTAAGACATAAAAGAACCCTTTGAGTTAATGTATAGATATATAAATTAACACGACGACGCACCCCACCATTTTTGAATTTGGAAATATTTTACTATGATCGCAATACTTTGTCTATTTATTTTAGTGTGCGTATTCATACATGGGTGTGTACCTATAGAACTTTACACAAGTGGAAGCTTACATACATATACTATCAACGATTGAGAAAAATAGTGGGGCGCGTCTTCGTGGATGAATTTATTTAGTTATTTATTAACAATAAGTGCAGTGAAGTGCAGTGGAAAGAACACAATATGATAGTGTCTTTTATTTATTAAAGACAATAAGAAATATGTCACTGGACATTTTCTTACAAAAACTAGTATTAGAAATTTATGTTAAAACAAATTGCAATTAAAGATGAGGAATCCATCTAAGCGGATTCGTCATAGGAAAACAACATAAGTAAGACATGGTCAAAATCAAAGCCAAAATGTTTATTTTCCAAATTGGCCTCCTTCGAAGCGCTTTCAGAAAGAAAATATTATATGAAAATTCTTAAATAATGTTGTAAGTGATAATTATAAAAATTAAAAAATTTAATACTATAAAGAACTCTGTTGGCCAAATAAATCCAAGTAAATAAACGAGACGAAGAACAAAACCAATTGTTAAACAAGTCTCTAACTTATCGTGCATCTTTACACAAATAAAATGGATGCAAAAACTTTCAAGTAAATTTATTGAATGTAACTGGGTTACACTTGAGATGTCAAAGTTTCCTGCGCATTTCATAAATACTTCCCAAGTCTTTAAACATGCAATGATGTATTTATGAAATCTTTCTTCTTGTTGGTCTACTTACAGCTGACGTCCCTATTTTAAGCCTTTTCTTATCAACACCTAACACTAGAACTTTATCACTTAACAACCAACTTAAATCACGTGTAATAATTAGCAGACTTTATTTACACAATAAAAAAAAAACAAAGATTCACTTACGAAGTTTGTGTTGAAGGCACTTTAGACGGCTCGCGCGGGTTATGCGCCACTTTGCCCACAGACGGCAACATATTGAACACTTTGCCGGTATCCTTCGCACCGATATGAGAAGTCCTTAAATTACTTTCACCGACCGGCGACAAACAGTTCTCTGCACCCAATAACTCATCTATCCTTGCATAGTCCCCATCACCAATATCATTGGAATACAACGCTTCGTTCTGAGAATTCGACATCACTGTTTTTGTATCTTGCACGGACACATAAGAATATCTTGTCCCATTGTTATTCACTTGCAACTGTAGATTCAAGTCTTTGTATTTACCCTTGTTGGGTAACGCGTATATCACACCCTCGGCGTTCGTGTCCCAACTGCACTCTTTGTCTACCAATTCTGCGTTTGATTCATCAATTTTCTTCTCCGCCAAGCTTTCCCTTCTCTCGTCTTTCAACGACCCACAATAGCTCTCTAACGATTTCTGATAATCGTTCAAGCTTCGCCTGCTCGAAATAACCTTTCCAATCGGCCGATTTTCACTGGTTTGCTCTGAAAACGAGCGTCGGTACGTCGGTCTTATTTCTGGCGAATTTTGTGCGCTTACAGACCTTTGCAGGGATTCTCTCAAACTGCCATCTGTCTGTGGCCAATCAGGGACAGTTATCATCACCCCACCAGAAGTGGGTAGTGATGTAGCCCCATCTCGATTAAAAGTTTCATGTCTCCCCAATGTCGTTACACTGAGACCACGTGTGTTAGGAATCCGAGACAACGGAGATATCCTCGGGGACAAGCAAGCCTCACAATGCGTTCTAATTCCAGAATTTTCCAGCGTACATTTACTGCACGCCCATTTCTTCAAATGCAGCGCTCTGCTCTGTTCCCTTTGGTATTCCTTCACATAATTTAACTCCCAATTCGATTTGCTCTCATTACACTTTTTCGGTCGTCTCGTGACTGTGTGGAGACTTCTCAAGAACGATTCTCTTGGGTTGTATGTTGACGCATGACACCCATATCTCTCCGAGACCATTAAACTGGTGGGTCTACTGATCGTGCTTTTGGTTTCTTCAATGTTCCACCACTTCTGCTGGGAGTTTATCACTGAACCGTGCGATAGGGAGCGGGTCACACCATGCGCCTGGTCGGTGAGCTGCGTTGGGGAGAGACGCAGCGACTGCAGGTCGAGATTCAAACGGCGACCATCGGAGTAACTAGACGAGGGCTTGTATGACGGAACAGCCAGGGTGTTGGACCTTATCATGCTGTCTGTAAGGAAATAATGTAAATTTAGGTGAAGCAAGTATAGTTTTAAGAAAATTTTTATTACAATTGTATGGGAAAAATACAATACAATCATCCTAATACAATCCTGCATATTAAAGAAAAGATAATCTTACCTTTATCAGACTTGTCCTTATCCGTCATCCCTGCAGCTTGTTCCTCATCATCGGATAATCTGAAATAAAGATAATTCATTAATCATTCTAAACTGTAAATTGAGTGAGATTAAAAGGCTTTACATCATTGATTTAGAAGTTAAGACTTATATTTTATATAAAAGCAGGAAACAAGCATTTCTTCAACACAAATTGTGCCAAGGTCAACTTAGAAAAATTACCATCTAACAAAAAACTGGTTTTGATTATTCCCTATTCCCTACCACTCCCTCTTCTGTCTTCTCTTACTCCTTCCCATCACATAACCCTTCCCAATCCACTCTCCTTTTTAGGGCTAGTAAAGCGATAAAAGAAAAAATCATGCAGTACTTCAAGTGTACATGAGCTACAGTGGTTGCTAAACTAGCTCTCCCTTCACTTATCCTGACATAAAAAACCGAACAAACCTGTAAACAGGCGCATGCAAGGCGAGCGAGTCGCACGCGGCGCATCGCCACGACGCGGACACGTTGCGGAGGCCGCACGCGCAGCGCCACGCGCGGCTCGCACCGGGCGCAGAGCCCACACTCGACCATCCACTGGAATATCGGAAAAATTTATATTCATTAGTATATATAAATTCTCTTTGACAAAAACATTGCTATGTTCACATTCCAATCCTACTACTATTATAAAGGCGAAAGTTTGTAAGTATGGATGTATGGATGTTTGTTACTCTTTCACGCAAAAACTACTGAACCGATTGTGATGAAACTTGGTATACATATAGATAAGGGTTCAGAATAACATATAGGCTACTTTTAATCCCGGAGTTGCCATTTAATCAAAAGTTACGCGGGTGAAACCGCGGGGTACAGCTAGTAAGATATAAAAATAAAGAACACATATTTTTTAAATTTATGTACTTTATTTTTATGTAATGTAATAATATATTGTAAAAGCCTCCCTAACAAGTTTCAGTAAAGGTAGGCAATTTCAATGAAGATATGCCAAGTGTACAGTTGACATTATTGCGCACTGTATACTTTATCTTTGATACTCTGTCCCTTTCTATCAGGGTCTGCCCATCACCTGATGACCGAAAAGAGATCAGGCATAACATAGTCAGTATAAATACAATGTAAAAGTGTAGAAGTTAAATATTGAACACTATGCTACAGGAATGTCATTTCAATTGATAGTATTTTTTTAATCCTATCACAATGTCTAAAGAGAATCTAATGGAAAGTATCTATCACCTTGAATAAAACTGAGAATTAAATAGCTTGTTCAAACTAGCTACCTGTTACATCCTAAGGTTTATTGTGTGTCAAGAAAATTGTACATAAATTTAGAAATAGTGACCACATCACATTAATGGTGATAATTCATAGTAAATACAAAAAAACATAGTAAAACAACCAACGTAAAAAAGACAGTGTCTCTTTGTGTTCACAAGTTGAATTGAAAAAAAATAGACACTTTCTCTTAGCAAATATTGTAATTGTTGAATTGCTTACATATATTCAAATTGAATATAGAAAGCTTAAAAATCCCCAATATATCAACCTGAAATACATGTGACTGCCTCATTGATATATACACCAGACACACATCTATAAAAATAAACACACACATACACACGGATCACACTACACCAATTAACAAGTATCCTATTTAACCACCGGACAATTAAATGGGTCCTTCATTTGCCCTTGGTGCTATCGCATATCAAGAGCAAAAGAAGCATAGAAACATATTCCTACATAACATACAAATTTATTTTTTGTGAAAACATGTTAGTTAGAACAGATGTCAATCAAAATTAAAATATATTGAATTAATATTTTTGATGGACAATTTAGTTAATAGATAGATATATTTTATTCATTTCTTATAAGATCAAACTTATTGTTTAGCATATTAAATTTTATTAATAAATTTTCTTTTACCTTGATTATGTGTTTATACTAGATGTTCAAGATTATTTTTCTTTAACACCTTCATTACCACTAAACACACAAAAAGCCTGCTATATTCACAATTTCTCTTTAATGTCAATTTAGATACATATTACAGAAATAATATTCTCTGTAAGCAGTAATATAATATGCCTTCCACAAGGTCCTTAGAAACAATGAGGGCAAAAATCATTCACCCATAACAAAGAACTAACTCAAATACATTAAATACACATGGAATAGCCAATCAAAACATTTTAAACAATAGCAAACAGTTCAATATCACTGATTTTTCCATTGTTAGAAACAACTTTACACAAAAGTATTTGGTACTTTTTGTACAAACTATAATTACTCTGACCTTACAGTCAATAAACGAAACGTGAAAGGTAATATCCATTAAATAAATTTGTCAATTCTGTACACTTTGTTTTAAAAGAATACCAAGACTTATAAATACATTTTTTTGCTTTTAAAACATACCTATAATCATCGTATACGAATCCGTGTCGCGTTACATTTTCTACGAAATTATGACACACGGTCGCGTTGCTAAGAATATAAATCAATAATTTATATAAAGGGCTATGTATTGTCACACGCAACTATAAAATACAAAGGGAATATAACCTAAATATGATCTAAAGAAAAATCGATACGGTTTGACACGAGCAACAATGAAATCTCATGTCAATATATTGAATAAAAAACATACCGATTGAAGTTATTTGTTGTGGGTATAACAATAGCCTCTGAACCGGGTGTCGTTCCGCCGCTTTTTTCCGTGCGAGAAGCGTAATCCGACGAAGAATCCCCCGTATAATATTGTTTTTGTAAATTTGTGTCATGACTCGAAACCCTTTTTGTACCACATTTTAAACATTTTACACTCTCTGTTGGGTTGATCTGACCACACGCTTGACAATGCCATTGCAGCACAGATGCGATTGAGCCCATTTTAATTCACACATGGCTATGAAACCATAACAATACGCCGTTTTAAAGAAATAACTTGCGACTTAGAAGAAATGAAAACAGCTGATCCACCATGTTGTTTGTATATAACTTTTTTTTAACCTATGTTGCCAGTAGGATAAAACATGGTTTGAGTAAAATAACAATTTTTCTTTAATTGGTGTTTAAATTAATATTATTATGAAATAAAATCATAATCTTAAATTCTTATTATTTAAAATGGCACAAGTAGTATCGTTTGTTTAATCATGGTATAAAATGTATACATTGAAATATTAGTGTCATCTAGCGGATTTTAGTAAACAGCTATAAAAAGAACGTCAAATCACACGTTGTTTAGCTGTCTAATGATTTATTAGATGGCGTTGCTATAAATCTGTAAGTTAACATTTATTTCAATTTATAAAAAAATATCGACTAAACATTTATATTTTATATTATAAGATGCAATGCTATGTTAAAAAAGTAAAGTAATCTGTTGATTGTTGTATAAAAATGTTTTGGTTTGAAAATCTTTTATAGGTATGAAAAGTAAAAATAAAGTCCAGTATTTAACTTGTTTTTAAAGGTGTTATATTAAAATCTACCCATAATAGATTACAAATAAGTCCATAAGTACTAAAAAGCGTTGTTTTTGGTTATTCTAATTCAAATACCTTTAAATTTGTTCACGTACCGAGCGTAAAGCTGTTTACGCAATACCTGGGGCCTACTTTAGCAATTACCAAAACAAACGATGCCAAATTGTAATAATTATAATCTGTGCTAATTTACAAAGGACCATTTGCCGCAGCAACGGACAATCTGTCACAAGCATTCCGTGTCAATTGCAATTACAGATTTACAATGCAATTACTGTCTGTGACGGATTTATCATTTAGTGAGAATTGAATTAATCGCTTCCTCTGGCAATAATTAGGATCAAATGCTAACAGATTAGCTTGGGCAACTAATTGTTTATTTATAAGCTAGGTGCTTCAGCTGTTCCACGCACCTTTGATTTCGTTGCATAATGGTATACTTATAGCATCATAGTGGTTGCATTTTTGGTAAATAAAAAAATATTAATTATGTAAATGTATTTGACGTTCTAAAAGCGTCTCGAAAGAAGCCAATTTGGAAAATAAACATTTTGACTTAGACTTTGATAACAAATCGAGAGGTTCCGGGTGGGCTAAAATATTATTGAGAGTTTTCTAAAAAAAAATCAGTTATAATATTGAGATTTTTCTAAAGCAAAAAATATCAATAGCAGTCCTAAGTCGGGAAGTTGGCGGTATTGGAACACCCCCCCTGCATCATAGTCGAAGAGCACGTAAAACCGCTGGTCCTGCGCCTGATCTCTCTCCGGTCGTGTCGGTCTGCCGTCCCATCGTATTATGAGAGTGAAGGAATAGAGAGTGCACCACACATAATTGTGCACTATAAAATCTCCTGCGTACCTGCCTCCCTTGAGTTTGGCCACCATGACCGGATCGGGGAGGCATTATTACTTAAAGCATACGCGAGGATATACAGCTATATATTAGTGAAATAATCTAGTCGAGTATCGTCGTTGAAAACATTATAGTATACGATTACGTCCTTAAAATAAACAATGATATTTATTTTATGTGAAAAATAGAAAGGAAGTCCTTGAATTACATTTAAAATTTCTTTCTTTACTAATCCCATACTCACGTAAAAAGGGAATTAACAAATCTGTACTTCACGTAACAAAATTTCCCAACACCGTCAAAACTGAGTGATGTGTTACAAATCGAGCAGCACGTTCTGGCAATTTTCGGCGAGTAATAAATCTACAGGTGCTATGCAGAGAATTGCAGCGGTAGGGCTGCCCAAACCAGATGCCAAATAAAGGAGACGCAGCCCTTATGCAGAAACCCCTAAATTAAATTGATGACGCAACTAAATATGCGGTTTATTTTGTTTTAAAAGTTAGGTAAGTTAAGATGTCTTATACATTAAAAAAACATTTAATCGATTGACATGTGGATTGCATTGATCTCCACTGTCTATGTTACAAACGAAAAAGAAGATTAGAAATTGAATAAATAAATAAAATAAAAATTTATTTTTCCACCAATAAAAAAACAAACATATTAAACAACTTAACCAATAATAGAGGAGAGAAGAATATTTATCCATTAATATCATAATCACAATTTCCTGCTTTGTCTATCACATTGATTCCCAAAGTGGTTTCTTGGACCCCAAGGGGTCCACTGGCGACTCACAAGTTCTACGTAGGCGTGAACAAAAAACTACACTAACGTCTTACACTACACTAACTCTCAAGATGTTAGTGGGGTCCACGAAAGATCTGCTTTTGATAGTAAAGAGCTAAAATATAAGTATAGATTCGGAATATAGTTACTCAATTTTTATTTTAAATTTTTTGGCCACTTTAAGAATGTAGTAGAAATGTAGCAGCAGGGTATCTACCAAAACCAGTAAAATTTGAAAATGGACCACGAAAAAACAAGTTTGGGAACTGGCGTTCTATCAAATCTAAATAGGTCACGTGCTAAATTTCTAGTTAGGATGGGGTAGCCCTGTTCCAGATGGATTAGTCCTCCAGCAAACAGAACAAAATGGTCCCGTATGTCCACGAGTGAGATTGATTGTTCGACACGACGCATCGTTAGGGAATTTAAAAAGAGGCACATGTAAAGTTCATGGCCCATTTCTGAGGATGCTAATGTAGCTCCATCGTTTGCATGTATATTTAGGGGAAGTATCAAAAGTCATTTGTACTATAACATTCATGGAAAACAAAATCGTGTTCACGTTTTGATTAAATTTTAAAAAATAGCTGTGATTAATTGAAGACTCAGAAGGAGCAATAAATATATATACGTATAAAATTGTAGATATATTATGAGAAGAGTAAGATAGAATATCGGACATAATTGAAGCAAGTATTGAGTCCATTGTCCAGATTTCAACTTAGAGGAAGTATTCAAATCAAAAACCATTCACTCGACAAGATTCCTGAAAAGCACTGCTAGCTTAAAAAAATACTAGAAATGAAGGTAATTCCATCCAGGTAAGGGTCTGACAGACTCACAAGGCGTTCGGAAGAATAAACACATTTTACACATAAAGAAAAATAATTATCCACAGGAAAATCATTTCAGCATATGCTGCATTGTTTTTTTAACCGAGATTCAGTATTCTATTGAATATCATAATAGGATAATGGAAAACAAATGAAGCGTGTATATGGCCTATTTGTGTGGATGTCTTGAGCTTAATCGTTCGTTCGAGTATGTGGAGTATGCTTTGAATGGCTTAACGGTCATGGAAAAATATATTATATTAAAATCTGTATATATTTATCAAAAAAGCGCGATGTATTTTTAACTTTCATAATGGTAAAACGAGTGATCAAAATGTTAAAATCAGCATGTAACTTTCTTCTAGTGATGACGAACGAGCATAGATACGAGTACTGTCAAATGCTTTGCGTAAATCCAGTGTAAGTAAAGCAAGTATACGTTCGAAAACAATAAAAAAATAGCATATTAATTTCCGTTCCATTTTGTACATACGTAGATTTTACAATAGATTTTAACGGATATTAAACTGTAATGAGACTCCTTTGAGTAAATTTTTTTCCTGGAGGATAATTTTGGAACCACTGTAGTTCACACACGTGCAAAATGTTTTAACACGACATGATTATTACACAATTTAACCCAAATATAACTTTTCCATTACCGTATCTATAGAAATTGTACCCGCGTAAGTCAGACAGTCAGACGGTAAAGTCGGTACAAAACGGCGCATTTGCCAATTGAAACAATTTCGCAGTGTCCTGGGAAATGCAGGTAATGCACTCTAAGCACGACAATTTAGTAACCATAAACGTCCAGTGTATCGACTTATTATTAAGATTTAGTTCTCTTTGGACATAGTAAAGTGCTCAAGTTATGATCACCTATTTGACCTAGTTTTGTGACATGAAGACTTGCTGAATGTCATGTAATACAGACGTAAATCTTCCCTTTTTCCACCTTCTTATAATAAGCAAAACATTGTAGTATAAGCTATTTAGATAAGTAATTACTGAAGAGCGTTTTAGTTCATGTTTTTATAGTAATAGTCTGTCACAATCAGACAAGCAGACGGTAAACTCGGTACAAAACGGCGCATTTGCCAATTAAAACAATTTCAGTGTCCTGGGAAATGCAGGTAATGCACTCTAAGCACGACAATTTATTATCCATAGACGTCCAGTGTATCGACTTATTATTAAGATTTAGGACTCTTTGGACATAGTAAGGTGCTCAAGTTATGATCACCTATTTGACCTAGTTTTGTGACATGAAGACTTGCTAAATGTCATGTAATACTGACGTAAAACTTCCCTTTTCCACCTTCTTATGATAAGCAAAACATTGTAGTATATGCAATATAGATAAGGAATATCTGAAGAGCGTTTTAGTTCATGTTTTTATAGTAATAGTCTGTCACAATCAGACAAGCAGACGGTAAACTCGGTACAAAACGGCGCATTTGCCAATTGAAACAATTTCAGTGTCCTGGGAAATGCAGGTAATGCACTCTAAGCATGACAATTTATTAGTCATAAACGTCCATCGTAATGCCTTAAATTGTGTGTATCGACTTATTATTATGATTTACTGCTGTTTGGACGAGGTAAGGTAGTTAATGCTTAAGTATATGATAGTGGGTTGCGTTATTTTTTTACCACTACATAACTACATATTGTAAAATAGACTTTATTTTACAATACTGTCTGTTTTCACCAATAGATAACGTAATTAGGAAAAATTAGAAGACACAATTTATTGTGGTTTGATAACTATTGACTGAAATATGACGATCATTGTTACAGAATTGGTCACAAAAAATGCTTGATTATTGGAAACTTGCGTTTGCCGCGTAATCCAGTATAGATTAGATTTTGTTCGATCTTTGTAAATATCTTTTAACGGTAGACTGAAGTTACCTATCTATGCTGAGTGCATGGCCTTTCATATAGGTCTTATTATAATAAGTAATATTAAGTAATAAGCCATGAAATTACCTATAATGAATAAAAAATTTTCTTTCTTCTTTTGTTTCTTTCATTCTTTCTTCAAGTTTGAAACTTGGTCTTACACCTAGACATATTTAATGATTTACTTGGTCTAAAGCGTTTACCTAGATGGTCAACAGTACTGTTTTGTTTATCAGCATTTTCCAATTGAGACAATTTCATAGCGCCGCGGGAAATGCAAGTAATGCACTCTAAACAGCACAATTTATTAGCAATAAACGTCCGGTGTAATGTACATTGTGTGGGCATCGACTTGTGTGCTTGTGTTCCACAAAGTTATGATTCAGGGCTCTTTGGACATGGTAAGGAGCTCAAGACTGATGAGCATTAAGAATAGTTGAATGTCAGTATGTAATGGACCTTTTTGTCATTTTTTGGCGACTTACAATTTTGTGGCTTGGCTCCCAAACTACTGGACCGATTTGGAGGAAATTTTAAACAAAGATTGTATGAAACCCGAGAAAGGACATAGGATAGTTATTATCCGGGAAATCCTACGGAAATGAGAGATATACGCAGCTGAACCCGCAGAGCACAGCTAGTCCAAAATGAATTAAAAGACAAAACTCAAAAGACTTTAACCTTGTTTCAACTTTTTCGTATCAAAAAAAATACTTAAATCATTTGTTCAATTTGTGCAAAACAAAAATGGAGGGTAGTTGAAAATTCTACGAACGTAACTGTAATAATTCTAGTAAGGCATAAAAATAACTGGAGTACTTTATATCAAGCTAACAAGTACATTCATACTTCGACCAAGGTTAGCAATTTGCAGAGTATGCAAGTATAATACACAACGTCTTTTATATGAAATTCAATATCTGAGAGCACCCACGCACGCCACGAGGTTTCCATTGACATTTATTTCTTAATGAAATATCCACGTGGAATCATTATGGGGATTTTTCTGTTAATTTTTTATGATAAACAGGCCAGGATAAATATTTGTTAAAAAATTGAAGAGAAAATACCAAAATTCTTGTAGGTGTATTCTTGATAGGACCAATCCAAAGGTTCAGAAAAATAACTTGAATCGTTTCAAAGGCAACTTATATCCGGTTTCTGTGTATTTTAGTTAAGAAGTTAGACGAATTTCACATGAGATTTGACAATACTCAGACACACAATTGTTACAGTTACGGTATAATATAATATAATAACTTGAATTAACGTTTCAAAGACAATTTATATCCGGTTTCTGTGTATTTTAGTTAAACTGTCAATAGTTCAATTAACTGTTAGACAAATTTCTGATGAAATTTGACAATGCTCAGACACACATTAGTAACATTCTCCATTGGAGAATGTTACTAGGTATGCCAAATAGGTTGAAAGTTTGTTACAGTATAGCTTGTACCTATACAAATACAATGTTTTTGTTGCAGTCAATAATACCAAGTAGTTTTCATTTTATAAGCTTTTAAACTTTCGAGCTCCGCTAAAGTCACGTGACCGCTTGTGACGTCACAAAACAGACACCGCGCGGGCCGCGCTACTTCGCAGCAACTATAATACGTGTGGGGAGCGCTATAGCGAGCGCATGAGCTGTCTGTTTTATGACGTCACACCGCCGCAATCGCCGCGTCAGGCGGTTACGATTTGTTTTGCTTATAAATCAAAAATTAATTGACGTAACAAAATAATTTTTTCAACAGTATTTTTTAGTTAAAAAAAACAATATGAAAAGCTAAAAATCAAAATTTGTTAACATTCTTCATTGTCACAGTTACGGGACGTTTAGTACTATCGAATGGATAAACTAGCATTTTGGCGCAATTACTTTAATCGTTTATTTCTGTAACGCATGCCATGCGCATTGGGATAGTCGTTTTCACTGGTCTATAGGGCCCGCATTCGATTCGTAACGCATGTTATGCGGTCCGCATGCGGGACCCATTTTCTCTGGTCATTGTATCGACCGAGTTATCGACTGACTGTTTTAGTGTACGGGGAGCCCAGCACACATTCGTCGACTAACTTATCGACTCATTCTGGAACTCCCCGCATGCGATTTATCGACTAATGTAAATGCGCCCTTAAAGCGACTCAGAAGCCGGGCATAAGTAATGAATTTTTAAGTGGGATTACAGGATAGGACAGTGATATGAGGCCGCTGTGTTCCATGGGCTTAGGAGCATTACTCTACTAAGCGTATAAGTTGCATTGCATTCTGCAATTATGAAGAAAAGCGTTTGTTTTTCAATAAATAAACAATTTTTACCGCCTGACAATAGTAACTTTGTGCAAAATAAAGTATTTATTCATTCATTTACTTACAGTATCCAATATTGTCTTTTTGATTCGAGACGACAAACTATTTTGAAAGTTATAGGTAATTTACTTATCTTCCTTTTTTCTTACCATTGTAGGACGTCTTGAAATCTAACAAATATTTCTATACCCACTTCAGAAAATTATATCCCAGTTTTTTAGTGCATAAAATTTTGCATTACATAGTAATAATTCGCTACTATTTAAAACTAATTAGAACATTCGCTTTCAACATGGCGTCGACTATTTTACAAAACTATAACATTTCTTATATTCACTTCTTCAGTTGCTCCAAACATTTGTTAAACCATATTACAATTAGTCAATCTTGAATAAAATACTTTTTATAAGATTTTCAAATGGTGAAAGAATTTTTAGTCCAGTAATTTTTGAGCCTATTCATTACAAACGAAGTTTCCCTCTTTATGTTAGTGTACAAGTACTCGCGTTAAAACAAACACAAGAAAATACAATTACTTCAGCTTTTAGCGTAAAAAATTGTAAAACAAATCAAGAATCTAATAATGAATCTAGATTGTATTTAATTTGTGCTTAACACATTACATGATAATAATTACATCTTTTTAGGATGAAATTAGAAAATTCTACAAAACTTTAAAATTCGCTTCTTGAGTTGCTCCAAATATTTGATAAACTATTTTACAATTAAACTAGCTTTTTAGTTAGTGTTAGTATAGTTTAGTACATTATATAATAACAGTGGTTTCAATATGGCGGGCGATCAAAGCCATCTGCGGCACAGATTCATCTTACTCCGCGTGATGGATCGCGGTATATCTTACCGGTGAGCTTCAACCTTTTAGTATTTCATTATTTGTAGTGTTTAAACTATTATAGTTGTAGTACAATTTAAAATACTGCTGTACGAAAACTCAAATAATACTCAACTTTTAGAAGCTCCCAAGTGCAATGCTGTTTTTAAAACCACAATGATATTTTATCGTCATTTTATTTTTATGTTCTAGCAGGCAAGCTACAAAGTTCAATATAAATTAATTAATTGAGTAGGTATTTCAATATTTGATTTTCAAATTGAAATATTGCGTCAGGTATTTTAAAAATACAATAAGAAGTTTTGTCAATATATATTCTTATATTTTTTTCTCTTCTTGAATCGTTCCAAAAATCTAGATCGCACACAAGTTGCTCTATAGTGCAATATTTAAGCTTCTTACAAAGTTATGCACAAATTGAGTATTTCAACAATTGATTTTAAAATCGTGATATGGCGTCGGCTGTTATAAATATAAAATATGCAACTAACAGTTAGCCTGGATTAGGTAAGGTTATTTTTTATTGATCTATAGAACCTAGAACGAAACCTCAGAAGCTTTTAATAAACGAGACATCTAAATATTGTCGAAGTCTGATTTCTTACCCTGACCACCGTTTTCCCGACCCACAAAGTCGACACCCATCAATCTGCGTTCAATCCAAAGAGGAATGATTTCTCAATAATTGAATCCATATATCAAACCGAAAAACTACCCTCAAGTCAAATTATTAATTTGTAACAATTTATCGCTACATCTGATTTCCAACTGAAATTTGAAAGGTATTTTTGATTTGAAATATCGCTTTTGATCTATTTTTATGGATTCGTAGTTAATTACTTCTTGCTAAACTTATTAACTTTACGTGTTTAATGAGAAATGATGTCACACGGCTAAGGTATCCCGTGGGCGATAATGAATTCAATGAAGACGGAAATAAATGAAGGTAGATTTACTAATAAGTACTTGTTTTTATGCTTATTATATAGAGGGAATTGGGAATTTGTGCTTTTGTATACATATATGTTTGTGATGTTTTCACACATAAACTACAGGACGTTTTTTTAACAATAGGGAATATGCATGTATTTTTTTTTATTTTTTTAAATGATAGTTTACATCATTACATGAATATACAAAAAAAACTAGCATCAAAAAAACAAAATTTGGTTAAAAAAAATAGTTTTAAAATTGAAGCTGATATCCGCTTTTTAAACGACTGCCGTTGTGGCGCGCTTCACGTGACGTCACCGTACACGATAGCATGGAAAAAGCGTATGCCGGGGAAACGTATTGGGCTGTAATTTATGATTATTTTGTATTTAATTATAATTATATCATTCATTTTCATTAAAACATCTCTATTTACTGTTTTTTCATGTCCCGAAGGGTTAGGAAAAGTGGTGTAAAATAATCAAAAGAGATATGGTGTCTCCATCAAGTTGTTTATATTGTTGTAAAGACCATTCCGATATAAGTATTTATTTCAGTGCAAGGAGAATTTGTTTATTTATATTTAAATCTTTGCAAATATCTCCATCAAAACCTCTCTCACATTACAACACAATATGTAAAAATACTATGGTTGTACCATTGAATAAACCAATGAATATAGATTCCTTACTTAATACTAAAAATATACTACCTAATTATATAATTTAGACTTAACTCATACCTAAATATACCTATTTAGGTCACAAAAATCGTTTATTTAAATATTTTAATAAATTACGTCTGATATTTAGTAAGAAGAGAATGCAGCTAATTATATGCAGTACAAAATAATAAAGTTACAAGACATTGAATTAAAAGGCATTCTTTACTACAAATTTCAGTATCAAATAAGCATATAAAGAGAAAATACATATGGATAAATTATCGACGAAATTTATTCTGCACATTTTACTGATAGTCTACTACTACTATCACTTTACAAAACAAATGTTTTTTCACTTTGATATTCGCTCAAAATCACAAACAAATGAATGTAATCGCTAAAACCCAAAAGTTACGTACTTACTAGTATTGTTATTGTGGACTTTGACGTCACAATTCGTTCTGACCAATAGCGTTGCGTTTCAACTCATTCGAATATCCGTCGTATTTTGCGCACTTTTCAATAATTATTTTCTTAAGCAAAACTAAATTTTATTGAAAAATATTGTTACATACGTGATTTCTATGGAATAGAGATTATATAAAAAAATAATTACTGTTATTTAAATTATATGCATATTCCCTATTCTTTCACCATTAAAAAGCTGCATCATTACTAACCGCCGTTTTCAATAGTCTATCTAACCCTTGTTTTGCTTACTAAAGTCAGACAAATCTATCTATTTGCACTTACTTTGATTTCAATATCCTAACGACGGATACATTTGCTATGACTTTTGTCTATCTATTGTCATATAATTTAACAATCTATCCATAATCATTGATACATTATTGAAAATGGCCGTTAGTGACTAGGCTATAAGCTGCATCATTTCTTATAACCTATCAGAGCCTACAAATCAAACGTTACGTACAAATCAAAAGTTTCAGGTACAAATCCCGACCAGGACAAGAAATATGTTTTGGAATATCTATACATATAATAAAGCAGTAACCCAACCATTTCTGTACATTGAATATTTTTCAAAAAGAGTAATTGGTATGCAATATGTATGTTCTATAGATACCAAAACCATGGTTAAAAAATTTTTTTTCTGTTTGTCTGTTTGTCTGTTTGTCTGTTTATCTGTTTGTATGTGCGTCAATCACGTAATAACCACTGGGCAGATTTTTATAAAATTTCACATGCTGATAGACCAATATTAGGTGCTACTTATAGGCTACATTTTATTTAAAAAAATATATTTTTGGGGTGGCTCTCCATACATGTAAACGGAGGGTAAAAAAACAAATTCGCGAATACAACTTTGAGTGAGGTTTCATTAGAAAGGTCTTTAAAAATGATATCGAGGTTTCTAAATGCGTTTTCTGCTAAAATAAATATTTTTTGAGATATACGCTTCTAAAGTCGTAAAATGTCATACCACGTGACAATGTGAGATTTTGGTTGAGTTGCAAACATGCCTTTTTATACTCTTAACGTATAGATTAAGACATTAAAACACTCAATGAATCCTCAAAAACCTTAAAAAAATAACTAACTCTCTGCCCGCGGCTTCGCTCGCGTGGCTCCTATTTTCTGTATTTTTAAAGAGGCGCGCGCTCTGTGAGATTTTGGTCAAACCTATTTCCATAGAAAATTATTAAAAAAACTATAGACATGCGCATATATCACTGGTTCTGCGATCGTATTTTTTTTAATTTTAGTGGTGCTGCTCTAAAAATACAGAAATTAGTAGCCCACGCGTGCGAAGCCGCGGGCGGAAAGCTAGTCATATATAAAATGCAATCTTTTCATCTCCTGCATAGTTGGCTATACTCTGTTGAGATTAGCCTTGGCCAAAATCTGGTC
>LQNK01001262.1:74875-86772 GCA_001586405.1 Phoebis sennae
TACTCTCTATTGTTATTGATTAAAATTTTTATTCTGCACTAAATATATTTACATTATTTTGAAAAAAAACCAGTACTTTCGTCAATTCCCTTACGTTAAATAGCCGACCCCGACTGAGAAACGGTTTGATTTGCCCTCCCTTAGCCCAGAACCTGGGTACGCCCATGGGTAGATATACTACTAATTATTTGTTTTTATGCTTATTATATAGAGGGAAATTTGTGCTTTTGTATACATATATGTTTGTGATGTTTTCACACATAAACTACTGGACGTTTTTTAACAATTCTTTCACCATTAAAAAACTGCATCATTACTACCGTTTTCAATATTCTATCTAACCCTTGTTTTGCTTACTAAAGTCAGACAAATCTATCTATTTGCACTTACTTTGATTTCAATATCCTAACGACGGATACATTTGCTATGACTTTTGTCTATCTATTGTCATATAATTTAACAATCTATCCATAATCATTGATACATTATTGAAAATGGCCGTTGGTGACATAGGCAAGTTGCATCATCTTTTATAACCTGTATTATTATGTTACGGGCTCGACCGTTCGGAACAGCTAGTGTTTTTATAATATAACATTAATATTATTTTTAATGTTATGCTTCTGATTTTTGGGTATACGTGAATACAAAGATTTTGTTGAAGATGACATGAGGTGCTTGGAGGCAAATGATGCTTACGAGATGAGCCGGGAAGAGCACAATTACCGTGTTTCAGGCCATTAAAGATTATTATTATTACCTAAGGATCTTTAAGGGACTGTCTCGTAGGTCTAGAGGTTGTATTTTTGACTACGAGGGGTCTCGGGTACAAATCCCAATCAGGACAAGAAATATGTTTTGGAATGTCACATTTTCAATAACAGCCCTTAGTTAGGAAGTATGCAGAAAATTGCAATCTTTTCATCTCGTGCGTAGTTGGCTTTACTCAGCTGAGATTAGCATGGCCGAAATTAAGTCAGGAGGAACGCGTTTTTCTAATGCTACCAACATGCTATACATGTTTATATATACGTAGACATTAAAAACAATAGCAAAACATAGATCGATATTCGTGAAAAACACTTTGACAGGCTAGACTAGAAAAATGAGTGATAGATCTAAAAACCCGTCGTATAGGACATTTATTTTGTGTTGACAGCTAAAAACTGTATACATATGGTGTGTTTACAACGGAACTGTTAAATATTCAAAGTATTTTCTAGGATTTCCCTCGATTTCTCTTGTTTTACATCACCAAATTTTCAATCGATGGAATTGAGACGTCGTGAGTATACTTTTTCAACCAAAAAAATAATTAAGAAAATCAGTTGACAACCAAAAAAGTTCTGCGTGAACATAAAAAGCATAGACTCAAATTGAGGGTCATTTTTTGGACGCCGGTTCATAAAATACCAAATTTGTAAGTTACAAAATTAATACTGAAAATAGCACCCCCATCAAAACATTGCATCCGCCAGCAAACTTTTAAACCAGTTTTACATAATTTCCTCAGTTCAAAATGAGGTCCTTGAAAATTTCCTTTCTTTTAAACTTTTCAGCATTCAACATCTGATGGTGACAGTGTGAGAAAAACTTGGAGAAATGTCCTCGGAACTTTGGAAAGTTAATATGTAGAATTTAAAGTAGCGAGTAAAAACTGCTAATGGTGGCTGAGTTTCAAGGGGTTCTGTGATCGATGCGGTATACAAAGATTGTTTGGAAACTTACTTCATAGTGTTTGTTTCTATTTTGTCAGTTATGTACTATTATGTTGTTCGTGATAGAAATGTACTGTGATTCTACACAACTGGCCTAACAAATCTAGGGTAGGATACCTTTTATCAAATTTCAAAAAAGGAGGAGGTTCTCAAATCGACCGTGTTTGTGCAACTTTCTGAAACGTAGGGCACACCAATTAAAAAATTAAAAACCATGTGGTTTTAAATTTTAAAGTAAACCAAAAAACAAGAGGACGCTGTAAGTCAATTTTTCAAGAATTCAAGCCAATGTTCCAAACACCCATCTTCGTGGATATAAGTGCATAAAAACATGGGTACATAACGTTACGTTTTTTATTTCTCACCTAAATTTGTTTTAGAACAATCAATGTCAATGTAACTGACTTAAAAGCATATTTCAGCCTGAATTTAGTCCTACTTTAGACGAAACATGTCTTAAAGTAAACAGATTTAACAAAAAGAGCATATTCCTTCTGAGGCTCGAGTTTCAGAGTATAACATACATGTCCGCTCGCTGGTGTCTGTTACCAATAGGATCAGTAGGGCTGCCTCTACACAGTTTTTAGTATTACTTCATTTGGTCAGTGGGTTCGAGTTTCAGAGTATAACAGCATACATGTCCGCTCGCTGGTGTCTGGTACCAATAGGATCAGTAGGGCTGCCTCTACACAGTTTTTAGTATCACTTCATTTGGTCAGTGGGTTCGAGTTTCAGAGTATAACAGCATACATGTCCGCTCGCTGGTGTCTGGTACCAATAGGATCAGTAGGGCTGCCTCTACACAGTTTTTAGTATTACTTCATTTGGTCAGTGGGTTCGAGTTTCAGAGTATAACAGCATACATGACCGCTCGCTGGTGTCTGTTACCAATAGGATCAGAAGGGCTGCATCTAGGCATTTTTGTACAATAATTATATTTGTTCATATCAAGACTATTTTAAGAGTAAAGGGACTATTTTAGGTTAAGAGTTAACTAGCTTTTTTAAGGGAGATATTTTTCTACTATTGTACATGTTAAAAGTTTGTGTATTGAATATTTGACACCCACCCGCGTCTAAATTGCTAATTATAATTGCATAAAGTCTTTTTTTTTTCAAATTAAGCTGTTTTGACTTTGCCGTTTTTGAGGCATTTTTGAAGTCATTTACATCTTAAATATATTGTATTTACCATAATATGTTGCAGTTCATAAATAGCATCTTCAAGTCACGTGAAAAATTAATTATAAAGACATAGTGAAATTTCATAAAGCTACAAATAGGATCCATTCATTGTTTATCGGTCGTACAAAGCCTAGTCTTCAAACCCAAAAATTTTTATTTCTAAACTGAATACACAATTGTAATTTTCAAATTTTAAAAACATAAAAGTGGCAGCCCTAAGATGACACACTTTGCATCCACGACATAAGCCCCAATGGATGGATAAATCTTTACAAGTGAGCTCTAAGCCCCATTCGAGACGATTTCATCATTACCTCTCACTTGCGTGTTCAAGCCTTTAATCCTATGAATGTCTAAAACCAGAGTTAATAAAGGACATTAAAAATCCCTGATGATTTAATGTTATATTTTATACGATTTTTATGAAAAGTTCATAGCATAGATTTTGACTCAAATATACTTGATCTAAATATACCAACACTCGTATTCTAATACGTATCTCGAGCATTCCTCGACTTCACTCAACCTCTGTCAACGAAAATTTACATTCTGAGTCGGAAAAAAACTCTACTAACTCACGTCTACTCACGTTAAGAAAATTTAACACCTCCATTTGTTCGATCTATTTATTAAAATATTATATTTTTATGCTATGAATTTTCGATTGAAATTCGTCAATCGTCATATTTGACGTAACCTGAGTGGAAGTAAAATTAAGGTAACTTAGAATACGAGTGTTATATTATAAGTCGAATCTCATTTTTGCCATCCACAAAAGGCTTTAACGGGCAATATTTAAGAATTCAGTACAATCAACCTCTGTGAAAACGCAAAAATTCGGCTCAATTGTATTTATTTTTCACTCGATTATATCCAGACCGCCATTAATTTGGGGGTCCGGGAATTTGTCAGATGCAAATTGTGACCTTACCGGCGCTCCGGGAAAGCTTTGTTGGCGAAAAGGGGAAGAAAATGCTATACAAAATGCAGCCTCGAATAAAAATGTATCTTTGATTATTTTTTAGCTGTTCCTTTCGCTCTCGTAGCATAATAATCGATTCTATTTATTTATTACTAGCTGTGCGGTTTCACCCGCGTATATTTCCGATACCCTTCAAATTTCCAGGTTAAAAACTAATGTCCTGGGTTTCAAACAATCTCTGTAAAAATTACATCTAAATCGGTTCAGTGGTTCAAGCCCGATGAGACAGACTTTAAAATTTATTATATTAGTATAGATATATTGGCATGACCAACAACCTTTAATAGAGAATATAAAGGTTTTTTACTTCGGGCCAGTAGTTGCTCAGATGAAAGAATCCAAACATTTTAAAAACTCTTAAGATATTAGTAGAGATAATTTTGTATCCGTGTGAGGTGGGTTAGAATACGTGTGTCGCCTCGGTGTCGTAAGTGGCGACAAAGGGTAATTCAACTGCATAACATCTTCAGTAAATTAAGAGTGGGACCATTGCATTGGTGAAATTCCCCGATTAGAAGATCGGGGGTACGGAAGTATGTAACATCTCACTCCTCTCTCAATTTCCCATAATTAATCCCTTACAAGTCATCTGCGACACTTTGATGTTGTACATGTTCATGGGCTGTGGTCAGTCACTTAACAGACGTTTTTTTGAAGATCCGATTTAATGAAGAAATTAATATTTGAGGTAGGTAGCTCACTTAAATATTCAACTTATTTAATTATATGTTTGTTATCAGACCTCAAGTCAAAAATTAACTAACACACTTGTAAGTAAGAGAAACCATCCATTATTATTATTTTCTTTATCATTGCTCTACTTATATTGTTATCACTTAAATGCCTTTTTAATGACGTTTTGTTTACATTTTATAATGATGAATGATATTATTAAGCTGTTAGTTTATGGGTTTTTAAGTATGTTTATATCGTAAATTATATTATTCTGAGAGATAAGGCCTTTTCTGGGGAGGTGTTTGAGGCAGGCTTAAAACTTCTATGATGTCCTTCTATTCTATGATGATTCCTTATATACCCCGACATAGAACTGCAGACCTTGCTGGTGAATACGGTTATCTATTCATGTGTTAAAATTCAGGCACATCGATATAGTTGTTTTGATCGCCACTGTTAGATATTCACCACCCATGAGTAAAAATGGGGTGGCGACACATGTATTCAAACTCTTCCAATAAATAACAGGTGAACCGCATGCTTAGGATATCCACCACCGCACGTCTCGCCGTAATCTCGCCTTCCATCCGCACCATCTGGATGGTTGGCGATCTACCACCGTGCGCTTCACCCGCAACTTCTTCCCTCGTACGGTGCTGTGGAACGACCTTCCATCTGCGGTATTTCCGAACAAATTCGACATTGGGGCCTTCAAGAGACGAGCGTATATGTCCATTAAAGGCCGGCAAAGCACCTGCGACACTCCTGGTGTTTCAGGTGTTCATGGACGGCGGTGATCACTTAACATCAGGTGACCCACTTGCTCCTTTGCTTGCTCTGCCATAAAAAAAAAAGAAAAAAAAAAAGATATTCGCTTGTGTTAGGGAGGGGACAAGTAAACAGCACCGATGCAGTTTTAAGACTAAACTTTATTGAGCGTTGTTGATTGACAATATACATGTATTTGTTAATTTATGTGCGGTGTTATCGCTCAGCGATAAAGCCCATCAAATAAATAAAAAAAAAATTTATCGGCGTACAATCTAAACATTTATAAAAACTAACAACCATTCAAACATTGAAATGCACAAAACATTTTTACAATCATACAACAATCAAACGCAATACAATTCAAATCAAACAAAAATTCGAAATCCGGATCTTTGAAGCAAACCACCAGTTACATTTAAACATCAGTTAAATTGGGTTTTAAAGTTACCACATAAAACGCTCGCACTCAATAACAAATGTTTAATTTAACACATCGTTGAACCAAAAATAGCTATCCCTTCAGTTCATTCGGTTGTTTACAGCAACCCAGTTTGTGTAATCTATAAAACTTTCTATACATTGATTATTTTGCTTCCAGGTGGAACTGAATGTTGAAATGATTAGCCAGATTTAGAAGTGAATGTAAATAATTTATGCTAGGTTATTTACCCGATAATATGTATAGTATAACACCAGTATGCAAACAATACTATGAGCTCTGACAACGCAGGCTTCATAAATCTCATTCAGAGATGATACTAAGTGGTGGTTTGTCACTTGGCGTTTAAATGACATCTTATTGTTCTTGAAGTAGAGACTTTTCGTTTGGAATACATAAAGAACAAATTACAAATTGAGAAATTGAATGTAATAAACAATATCAATTTAAACAAAATTGTCATTGTAATACTTTTTAAAGGATTTCATTTAATACGCGAGTACTACCCAAGTACTCGTATACAAGTACAATAAACTACATTAATATAGATATTTATACGACCTTGTTTTACGAGTTCACAAACTATACTAATAAAATAAATCTAAAGCGTTTGTTGGTTTGAACGTGGTAATCTTAAAAACTACTAGTTCGATTTGAAAAAAAAATGAAAAGCATGTAAAGATATACATCCTACTACTACTACTACGTATGTTTGTTATTTTTTCATGCAAAAAATTTTGAACCTATTATGATAGAACTTGGTATACATAAAAGTCAGAGTTCAGAATAACATAGGATACTTTTAAACCCGGAGTTGCCACGTAATCAGAAGTTAACACGGTTAAAACGGTTGAAACCACGTTGTGCGGCTAGTCTACCAATATTTGTTCACAAGTTGATTTTGAATTAACAATTGGTATAACAATTCGATAACTTGGCTAACCGTTACTATGTACATACTAAGTTATCTTGGCACTTGATAACTTTAACATGACAACTGTCTTCAAGGACTGAATCGACAATGTTCAAACAGTGTTTAGCTTTTGGTCTCAGTGAAGTTTAGCTTGTTTTAAAGATTTAAGGTTTGATGTAGATGTTGTAAGGCTCTCCCATCTAGTATAATCTTGTGTTTGTTTTAACGCGAGTACTTTCCATTTAAATGAAATATTTTTAAAGGATTTTAAACGCGGTTTATTATCTATCTATTTAATCTGTTTCCATTTTGTATGTGATTTTACTAAATGGTTTTAAACATATTACAGTCACTGAAACGTCGCAATATAATAGTTCATCAGCAGACCTACCATAACAATGCCTCCCCGACCGATATTGGTCATGGTAACCAATCTCAATATAGATCAGCCAGATAAGCAGGGATATTATATTGCACAAGACGTGCAGATACATCTCTATCCATTTACTCTAATAACCCGATGGGATGGCAGACCGACACGATCACAGAGAGTTCAGGCGTAGAACCGACGACTTTACGTGGTCTCCAAGGCAAGAGGGTGTTCCAACAACGCTTACTTCAAGAAATCGGTCAGGGGATCTATTAATATTATTTTGTAGACTAGTAAGTTAGAAATAGCAAGTTCATTTAAAATTTGAAGTTCCAAAAAAGTTTCATAGAATTCCCAACCCACCTCAATAAATCATTTGAGGTATTTATTATTATAATCATCAGACTAGCAAGTTAGAAATAGCAATCACAATTTGATTTAAAATTTGAAGTTCCAAAAATGTTTCATAGAACTCCCAAGTCCCAACCCACCTTCATAAATCAGTCCATATTCCTAGGTAATAAATAAATCAAGATAGCAGTACTTGTCCACACCAAACCCAACCCCACGAAATATAAATTCACCCCACTCTTATCATATCGTATTGATAACACACATACATCAAGGATTGCATTGGATCCCTTCCGACCGATAACGTAATGGGAATTTCATACTAACATAAATAAAAGGGAAACGTTTTGGATACAACTTTGTATACGTAACTTCCTATAGCCAACTTCGTGATGCAAAATGTAATTGAAATCATTCAAAGTTTGATTAAGCGTTAGTTAAATAACGTATGTAAATTAAATAGTGTATAGGTAAATAGCCTAACCGCTCAGTCTAAGCTTACAAAGATGCGAATTGCGGCGCGATATGTGGCGTGACTAGCGGTGGGCGATAGAAACAAATGTAAGACCATGTATGAAGCAGGCCACAGCTACCGGCGATGCGAATTGCGGCGCGGGAAGCGTAGCGATACAAATGTACTGGCGAGTATCTCAGGAGTTCTGGCTAAGCGGTAAATAACAAGAAAATTTATTGTTTATAACTTTTTCTATTCATAAGATGATAAGCCCATGAATGCCCAAGCCGAGAAATAATCATAACATTATAAGTGTTTTAAATAGTTCACACGGTTTATACTCACTACTTGTTTATTAGGTATAGGTCGACAGTTTCGGACCATCCTTCATCAGGTAAACGAAACTCTCGGCCTATACTGAATAAACAAGTACTGAGTATAAACCGTGTGAGCTATGGCTCACTTATCGTTAAACAATTATAAGTGTTTATCAACAGCCTTGGTGCAAAAAGAACAGGAGCACATATCTCAAAGCAGAAGTAGAGGGAAGGAAGACAATCGACCCTCATCAGAATAAGTCTAATCCGACCAAAAACATTATGTCAAAAATAGCCAAGTTTCGATGGACCTGCTTGTTTATATCTTAAAAGGAATGAAATCTTTAAAATCTACTAATAATAAAAGATTAAAATATTAAAGCGGATTTGGTATGGAATCATGCGCGAGTCCGACTCGCACTTGCCCTTTTTTTTTAAAGTTATTCACTGTATGACTCGATAGTTATACAGTTATGAACCCTATCCAACAAATTGAATCCTAATTCCAGTCTGAAGCGATTAATGAATATATTGCAGTAAAACACAAAGCAGAGCGAATAACAGGTATTCCGCAATTTGTAGCCGACACAGGTTAAGTCATTACAGGCAGTAATTAACACTGCCCAGCTGTGGAGCCATTAAATGAGAGAGAGAGAGTAAAACTGAGGGTCTGTGTCCCCTATTGGGGCATGAAGCAGTCCACATTTGGGTCCATTATATGAGACGTTTGTATTTGAGAGAAAAATTAAAACTGAAGGTCTGTGTCCCCTATTAGGGTGTGAAACAGTGCACCTGTGGGTCCATTAAATAAGACGATTGTATTTGGGAGAAAGAGTAAAATTTAAGGTCTGTGTCCCCTATGGGGGAAGGAAACAGTCCACCTGTGGGTCCATTAAATTGGACGTTTGTATTTGAGAGAAAGAGTAAACCTGAAGTCATATGTCCCCTATTAGGGTGTGAAGGAGATGTCCACCTGTGTGGCTATTAAATAAGATATCCGTCTTGGTGAGTGTTAAGTAATGTGTCAATTCCCATATGCGAGTATAACATCATTAGAGAATTACTTATTCGTCACAGATGGACTATGGTAAAGAGAAGCATTTCAAATGTCTTCATAATTTTGTCTCTATTTCCTTCTTTTTCTGAAATGGGTGCTTTTCTTATATCCTTCCTTATCCATAGGCCAGGCGTGACACTATAAGGATTCGCGGGAGGTTTTGATATTCTATACACTATGTTTATTCCCATATCTAATAAAAACTAAGGCGGTCAATTTAATAATAACTTGCCATTTGTGGTATACTACCAACGCAGTCATTTCAATCGTGATAGTCAGATATAGATTTGAAAGAAATTCGATTCGTCTCTCCTTATCCAATTTATGTGTTGCAATGTCCGACTCTACCAAACTTAAAATTCCGTCGAAAACCGAAAATTAACTAAAAATCGCGTGTTTCCTAGCGTCACATATGTAACCACAAATTTAATTCGCAAGCGGTCGGTAAGTAATCTGAGTCAGTGAAATTATTTCACCCTAACTTGCGCCTCGGAATATCTGGACCGCTGCGACAATATGCTTTAAATTATTTTGGACTTGGTAAAGATAGTTAGGGAACCATGAACTATATTAACTACAATCCTACTAATACTATGCGGGGCACGGCTAACGACATTATAAAGTGAAATATTTTATTTCTTGTTAGTTTGTATTGCTCTGAAACTACAAAAACGATTTGGATGAAACTTTGTACTGAGGTTCTTTGAAACCCCAGGAATGACATAGGATAGTTTTTATTCCGAAAAACCAATGGGTACGGGACATATACGCGGGTGAAACTGTGGAACTCAGTTAAATATAGGATATTAAGTAAAAATATTTTAGTAAATTTGAGCGTGAAAAGAATAAGCATGTTTATTATGTATTTGAATGTAACTAGTCAATTGAAAGAAAACGGTGCGTATTTCGATACAATTCTCTTCCATGACTATAAAAATTCAATCAGCATTTCTATTCCTTTAACACAATACGAAAGCCCGTTAGATACCCTCATAAACGCCCCCCGGGAATCGAAGCCGCGATCACGTAAAGCCCCATCGATCACAATGCACCGTTGCGCTTGCATTATGCATTTATATTACATTATTTTACATTTCGCAATTCGCATTGTTTGCGCTATGGGGCAGAAAGTAGGTCGGTATTTCAAATATAATTTTATTTAATGCGCAAGTCCTATTAATGTTAATGCAAAAGTTTGTGAGGATGTATATTTGTTACTATTTCACGCGAAAACTACTGAACTCGAATGATGAAACTTTGTATACATAGAGGTGAGGATTCAGAATAGCGTATAGGCTACTTCTAATCCCGGATTTGCCACAGGATCAGATGTTACGTGGGTAAAACCGCGTGGCGCTGCTAGTTTAATATATTTAATGCATGTGTAGTGTGTAGACACCCTTATCTAAATTTAGCTTAGTTTAGCCTTTAAGTATACTGTACTTAGTTAGTAATAAAACAGTCATCCGACAATACAGTCGTCTGTTTAATCTTCCCATTGCACTTGAATAGTACTTTAATTTGATCAAAAATGTGATTAAGAGACAATTATAAACCATTTTGTATAATAAATTTATTATTGTTTCCGAAAATCACGGTCTTTTTGTATCTTATCAAAACAGATGTTTATGGCTTTAAAATGTGGCAAAAATATCTCATTTTATGTTTCTCTTAGACAACGATTTGAAAGCCCAATACTTACTGAAGATCTCTCAAGCCCATAAACTCATTTCTCCAAACGAATTTGATACATAATAAATTACTGTACTTACTAAACACATTTTGTCCCTACGCCCCCACATTACGCCCCACAGCCCCACTACTCAACATGGGGTTATTTAAAATTAACTTCCGTGGGGTAGAGCACTTTGTTTTGCAATTAACACTACTTGCCACGCCTTTGTTCGCGTAACATCAGAAGTGGGATATGATGACGACGTCAATACAAAATTGAATATTTAATTAGTTGCGGTTAATTTGACAGGCTCAGTGGGTCTGCTTTATAATATTAGTAGTTTAGTACGAATTTATTAATATCCACTCCCGTAGCATAATATTATATGTATAGCCTATGTTACTCGTGGATAATGTAGCTTTCGAATGGTGAAATAATTTTTTACATGATTGATTACAACCAAACAAATAAAGATTTCCTCTCTAAAATATTAGTGTAGAGGAGACGTGTATTATTGTAAAAAATAATTATACACTAAGTAGATTCTACAGAAATATCATCAAAGGATTTAATTTTTCTTTTTAATAAATTAGTTAGTATTGTAACTGTCAGTTAGCATCTAAATGCGTGTTATCTGTAGCCTTACAGATAACTTATTATCAAGAGCAGGATTTAATATTCAGTTTAACTAAGTTGACCAATGTTATAAATAAAAAAAAATCGATGGATTCAATATTAAATTTCTTTTTACTTTGTATTCTTGCTTCTTAACAAGTTGGAAGATATCGGTGTTAGAGGTCAAACACTTGACATTTTCAATGACTACCTAAAAAATAGAACCCAAAGTGTGAAGATAAATAGTTGTGTCAGCGATGAGCTTTCTATATCACTCGGAGTCCCACAGGGCAGTGTAATAGGCCCCACCCTGTTTCTCGTGTACTTAAATGAACTTTGCCAAATAAATATTAAAGATACTAGAGTGACCGCCTTC
>LQNK01001262.1:93859-129994 GCA_001586405.1 Phoebis sennae
CTTTCTGTGTTTTAGCTCGGTTTACACCGACAGTAAGTATAAACTATAAACCGTCTTAATACAACTACATACTATTACAGATAAATTAACACACAGACAGTACAAAATTACAATGTACATCACATCATAATTTTCTGCTCGTGGGGATCGAACCCATACCCTCCGGTGCCCTTAACCATTGCTGTATCCACTGCGCCATGGGTCGTTAAGTAAAAATATAATACTCAATAGTTAAACTATAATACTTAAACAAGATTAACTACTGTTAAGTTTCTCTTTTAATATTTGTCTTTCGCAAGCCACGGTTACCTGGAAGAGATGGCTCTGTCGCCTTTTGTACATTCTCATTAGAGAATATATATATTAATAAATGCCTATTACTTTTATTTTTCTCTTGGTGTGTGCAATAAAGAATATATTAATTTCATTTCATTTCATTTCAAGATTAAATCTCTCCCCGTCAGTCGCATGAGCTAGGTTACAGACAAGCCCTAGGCAGATCATTTCACGGCGCATCAGCTAGACGCAGGTTTTCATCCAATACCTGGCATCAAGTTCCTCAATCTTTCCCTGTAATTGCATGCTCTGGATTTATTTATGGATGAGAAACTCACGCAAAAAAGCGCTGCACCATTTACGTTTAAGTCACGTGAGTTGCCTGGCAGAGATCGCTATTAAAAAAAGCCTTGTATGTACATCTACTCTAATATTATAAAGAGAAATTTTGTTTTTTGTTTGTTTGTTTAAATTGAATTGGCTCTGAAACTACTGGATTACCATTGGAATCTTATATTATCTCTGATGCGGAAAAGCTAGTCTTTCGTATAGGAAAAAATACAAAGTTTAAAACATGTTTCCTTGGATATTCCACTAATATTATGTTTGTGAAAGTTGAGATGTCTATTTGTTTGGATGTTTGTAAGTCACTCTGCAACTGATCCGATTTCGATAAAATTTCATACACAAACACAGCTATGAGCTGGACTACATACAGATACATTGCATTGAGCTATGGACTCCAAAATTCAAGCCAGCGAAATTACGGACAGTAGCTTGTGGGCCTATAAATGCCTACAATATTGTATACCGGGTGTTTATCTATGCAGTCTTGAGAAAGATATAAATTTAAACCTTTGATATGTTAGAAGCATTAAATATCATAATTAATTATATAACACTGTACTCCCTAGTAGAAATAGATAACTAAAAATGTTATTTATTTTATGTATTTTGATTTTTATTGTGTCAAATGAACGAAATAATGGGAATTAATAATTATGATGAATATAAAAATTAATACTGTATTAATGAAAAATAAATTCACTTTATCAATTAAAAAATAAATTTATTTTTATTTAAAATATTTATATTTTTTATTAGAATATCTTTCCCTCGTCTTCTACTCCACTTACTTTATTTTCACTAAAATTTTCAAGACTATATATACAGTCTTGAAAATTTAACAAAATAAACAGCCGGTAAAATAGATTACATTTATCTATTTTCCCCCAGCGCCATATCGGAAATCGGCAATCTACATCAGACGGAAAGCCACGTTAATCTCAGAATATCTATACTAATGTGATAGCATATTTCGTTTATACAGTCCCTCGCTTATATATTACACTTCTGTAATCCACACGTGCCTCCCAAATAGTTATTGAATGGAAAATGCACGAAGGAAAAGGCATTATAAAAATATATTTTCAATTTTTAAAGTCGTTAACAGATGGATAAAATATTGTTGCGTTATATAATATAATATTATCGAAGGAAACTTACAGTGCATCATGCTTATGTTAGCTCTTCCTTAGGGTACGGCTTAATGTTTTGGGGAAACTCTACGGAATTTGAATCTGTGTTCAGAGCTCAAAAAAAAAGCATATGGACAATTTGTGTATGCAAGAAATAGCTGTAGATCACATTTTAAAAGACTTCGATTATGATTCTAAAATGTACAGCGATTATTATTCTAAATATATGCAAGGCATGTACATTTTAGTGTTATTAAAATAGGACCAAATTTGTATAATAACTTGTCAAAGAAGATCTAAAAAATAGACAATTTAATGCATTAAACTTTAATGATTATTAGTTAATGAGTCCTTTTACAATGTAAATGAATATTTAATGGACAAATTTTAATTAATATGACATATAATTGTGACAGTCTAATTTCGGAGTGGTCCTAGCCATTTTTCTCAGCGGTTACGTCCAAAAATTATAGCAGAATATAGAAAATAATCCCCTACTTGTCTCTACATAAAACTGATTAGTGAAATGGATACTAATAACAATAAGGAGAACGGAATTATCCCCTAATCCCCTCCCATCAGACCGAAATCCCATCTGAAGTCTGAAATTATTAGGGCTTACCAGAAATTATAATCATAATTTAATTCTAAGCCTAACTAATTTGCAAGATTAATTTAGATAAAAAGTAAATTGTAATGAGTTTTCAATTTTATCAGCGTATTGATCAGTTTTATGGGCAGTTAGGAGAAACGCTGATACGCAAGCCGTGGCTTCACAAACATTGACTAGTCTACGCATTTGGATTCTTCCGCGTTTATGAAAATACTTATTTCCTTGTGTTTGATGTAACACGAGTACTTTCCATAAAATAATAATAGTTTTAAAGGATTTTAAACGCAGTTTATGTTACAATTTCTGCTTTGACCATTCTTTGCTTGTGAAAATAGATTTTTTCCACGACTGGTACGCGAAGCTATTAAAATTAAAAAAAAACATGAAAAATGTAATAGATTGTTTGCGACTATTTAACACCTGGGACCATTTAAAAAAAGTAAAAATGTGTTTTTTTCTCAATAAATGTAATGTACAATTCCATCAAGAAGCCACAATACAAAGTTTTGAAATAAAATTGAAGTTAAATTTTTAACGAAAAGTGTCTTTAAACGTTAAGGTCGAAATTTCGTTCATAACTATTTTCTTAACATATCAGTAATCAAATAGGCATTTAAAAGCACTAAATTCGTTAAAAACAAGCAAACCGCCAGAGAATCAGTCTCATTTGCCATCGGCTTCAAATCTCACAAGATTTAGCGCGGGATTGCCTGCGCGACCGGCTAATGGACCACTCACTGAGCCTCCACTCACACAAACGGGCTTGATATTCGTGCAATATTGTCAATAAACAGAACTACTAGACATAGTCACATCGGCTGCACATCTCACAAGATTTAGCGCGGGATTGCCTGCGACCGGCTAATGGACCACTCACTGAGCCTCCACTCACACACGCGGGCTTGATATTGTGTAATATTGTCAATAAACAGAACTACTAGACATAGTCACATCGGCTGCACATCTCACAAGATTTAGCGCGGGATTGCCTGCGCGACCGGCTAATGGACCACTCACTGAGCCTCCACTCACACACGCGGGATTGATATTCGTGTAATATTTTCAGAATAGAATAGAATAGAAAATATTTTCATTCATGTAAGCTTTTTACAAAGTACTTATGAATAGTATTTTTTTAAGTTACCACTGGTTCGGAAAGTCGCTTCTATCGAGAAGATACCGGCAAGACTCTTTTAAAATATGTGGTTTATTTTACAAATATAAGTAGGTATATACGTTACTATCATTGGCCACCTAACAACTGTCCTGTTTTGAATTAGCTGATACATGCACTGAATCTTTGTCCTCCATATATTCTTCAATATACCTTTTTAATTAAGGTTGATTTTATAAAAGATTTAAGTTTATCCAACGGTAGCTTCGTCACGATATCTGGTCGTTTCTTATATAATCGGATACCCTAACCTAAACAGGAATTTTTAATCTTATGTAGCCGAAAAGTTGGAGTGATTATCAAACACTTCAGCTTTATATAACTAGCTGAGCTCCGTGGTTTCACCTGCGTATATATCACGTTCGAATAAGATTTTTCGGGAAAACCCTCCTATGTTATTCCTGGGTCTTCAAAGAATCTCTGTACAATTTCATCCAAATCGGTTCTGTAGTTTCGAAGCCTATTCAATACAAACAAACAAACAAGCCTTTTCTCTTCATAATGTTAGTATAGAAATATAGATTTAAAAAAACTTGTGCTAACTTCGAGCTCGAAAATAAATAAAAATTCAGAATTTGTACAAAAGGATGATTAATGTTTGCTTTGTCTTCCTTTTTGATTTCATATTTGAAAAGAGTGACAACCAAAATTTATTTTACGTTTTAATTACTTTTTCACTGACAGCTGGTAAAAGTAGTTAGGTATAAAAGTAAAACAAGAGACATGGTGCGCTCAATCAAAACACACATATACACCGTTCACTGACATGATATCTCGGAACAGTTTGAGCACGAATGTCGTCCATTTGAAACCGCGTTTGTCCGTACGTACGTTAGTAACCGCACAAAACAAAAAAAAATTATTTGGATTTGTCTGACAAAGAAATCTCAGTATAAGCTCTGAGTCTGGGAGTTGGCGGTGTTGAAACACCCATGTGCCTCGGAGATCACGTAAAGCCGTCGGTGCACCTGTGTTTGCGCACACACTTGGGCACTATGATATCTCCTGCGTACCCGGCTAATCTCTGTTGAGATTGGGCACCATGGCCGAAATCGGTCCGTGGTAGCTATTTTTTTAATATAAAAAGTGTATTGCATACTCAAGTTTGCCTTATGTAGATATATAGATAGATATACATATATATAGAGTTTTTTGTGTTGAGAGCCCAGATTACCCGTCGTTACATTTAAATTAGAAGAACAACTATACAAAAACTATTTCGTGACGGATCTCATTAATTATTATCGAAATTAAAATAATGATATCGTATGAAAAATTTATGACATTCATAAAGAGTTAAAAATAATGACGTTAAAACTACCGTTAGTTTTACCATTCCATAAAAGTCAAGCTTATCTTTGAGATTATAATGAACATTAATAAAGGTTTAATTTTAAACATATTTATTTATGATTATTTAATTGTGGCTTAAAAATTAATATTGCTTTTTGACACAAATTATTTTTTGGAGAATTTTTAGTACATAAAGAGTAGACTATATTTTTATTAAATTACATTTAAAGTGTATATCAAACAATAAAATATCCATCAGTACTGCTCCGAGATAATTTTTAACTACAAAACCGCGCGACTTCGCTCGCGTAGCATAATGTTATATAAATATATTACTTGTGGATAATGTAGGTTTCGAATGGTGATAGAATTTTTGAAGTCGGTCCAAAGAAACAAAATTTTCCTCTTTTATTATTAGTGTAGATAGAGATTTATTGTCTTAACTTTAAAACTTTTGTCCAAGATTGTTGCTCAAACTAAATAAAGAAATAATAATTGTCACAGTCGATGCGAAACCACCCCATTGGTTACTGCAGAACAAAAATGCAAGTTGGCGTTGAAAAGCAAATGCGTCTCTATTAGCTATCAGAGTGCCGGCTACTGCCGCCATTTTACAAGCTACGGCTCACCCTTTACCAAGCACAACTCTATAAATATACATCACTATATATTATACTAGTTTTCCGCGCGGCTTCGGCACTGAAACAACTAGGACCATTTTTTGGGATTTTTAAAAAATTGCATGTTGCCTCAAATATATCCTACTACTATTATAAAGGCGAAAGTTTGTAAGTATGGATGTATGGATGTATGGATGTTTGTTACTGTTTCACGCAAAAACTACTGAACCGATTGTGATGAAACTTGGTATACATATAGATAAGGGTTCAGAATAACATATAGGCTACTTTTAATCCCGGAGTTGCCATTTAATCAGAAGTTACGCGGGTGAAACCGCGGGGTACAGCTAGTTATTTATAAAAAAAAATTGAAAATTTTCGGGGTTTATTTAGATTAACCCCGCTTCTCACCAGCCTGTAGTTAATATTCCAATCGTCATACAAGTTTTACGCTTGTCCCGAAATCCTTCCTAAAAATGGTACCAGCTCTCGGGCAATAAATGTTTCTGACATTACTATTATACAATATTGCTAACAGATAAATGGGTATTTAATCAGTTCAAATCATTTATCATCTACACAGTTCACTTAATAACCTCATTGTAGCTAATTTCAATTATTTGCGACTGGATGGCCTAATTAATTCCTATTTGTACGATTAATTCTAAGCCTAGTCAAATGTTGGTTAAATACTAACTGGTGAATAAATGTACATACATCATCTAAGTCAATCGAATACCTTGATTTAATATTATGTCTGAACAATTACTTCTGTTTTTAATGTTACAGCAAGCATGCGGTTCACTTGACGTTAAGTGAGTGACGCAGCCAATAAATATCTATACCATTGAAAGGTCGCAGATGCCTTGCCGGCTTAAAGGAATGAGATGGGAAAAGGAGAGGACTGATGAAGACTGAGACTGAGAAGTACAAGAGGATGGGAGAATAGATGATGATACAGGCCGGGCACCCTCTCACCGTACGTTATTATGTGATGAACATTGTAATTTCTGCTGCTGGATATTAGTTTATCTATAAGTATGTATGTATTTACAAAAAACAAGTATGTTTACGTATGTCTATAGTACAAGCTTTCCTTAATTTGGGACTATATGGCGCAATGTTAAACGTCCCTATACTATACGCCAATTATTCAAACGCACCATGCGTTTTAATAATTGGGGTATAGTAATATCTATTAATTTTTCTTGTTATCTATACTATAAAACTCAACTGATACTGACTTACGTAGTGATCTATCAACGCACAGCCCAAACCGCTTTACAGATTGGGCTGAAATTTGGCATGTAGTTAGATGTTACGTAGGTATCCGCTAAGAAAGGATTTTGATTAAACCCCACAGGAACGGGGACAACAGATATACGCGGGAGAAACCGTGGGCATAGCTAGTTAATTCATACAATACATATTTATATAGGGGAAGTAATCATTTAAATGCTGTATTTTATTCCGATCTTCTGCAGGTGATTTTTACTGATCAATTGCAAATACTTCAAATATATTCTACTATACTGATCTAACAGTAGATAGTTATTCGAAGTACACACTTGGGGAACATAAGCCTAGATCCATTGACAAACCAATTATGCTCAGAATTAATCCGAATCTTGCGCTCCGGGAATTGAACCTTATACCTGTGTGGTAATAATTAATTCACGTATTCGTTACTTCATTATCGACTTACGGCCGTTTTCAATAATGTACCAAAGATTATAGATAGATTGTTATCTCAGATTTTATGACATTAGATTAACAGAAGTCGTAGTAAAGGCTATCCGTCGACAGCATATTGAAATCAAAGTAAGTGCAAATAGATAGATTTGCCTGACTTTAGTAAGCGAAACAAGGGATAGATAGAATATTGAAAACGGCCGTTAATTTATATTGTAAAGAGGAAACATTTGTGTTTATTTATCCTTTAAACACAGATTAGAGAATAAAAGGCAGATGGAGTGTTACGAAGACTCTAACTACACGTACGTACATCTATCATACATATGTGTGGGTGAAATTTGAAAATTTCGAAGTCCTCGTGATGTGTTTTGTCAAACTAGACGAACATTTTTGAATTTGCTTTTTCGGCGTCACTCGAGTCTTCGGCCGCACTCCATCTGCCTTTTTTTCGATAATGAGTGCCTTTAAAGCGTGAGTCATTTACTAAAATATTAATTTCTGCAATGACTTTGTATCGAATGCATGTTTTATATTGATTTTAAAATTGCATAAATCAAAAAATTAAACAAAACAATCAAATTTACATAAATCCAATCATTTTAGCGATTAACCTCGGAATGAGAGGTAATAAAGCAAATAATTATAGGGCTTCGCTCCCGTGGGAATATCGTGATGATATTTATAGCCTATAGCCTTCCTCGATAAATGGGCTATCTAACACAAAAAAAAATTCGTATCGATTTCCTAAGATAAGCGCGTTTAAACAAACAATCTCTTCAGCTTTATAATATTAGTATAGATTATGAAACTTTTGAGACAGCTTTTAGAACAAAATAAAGGTATATACAAATATTTATTACCTCTTATTCTGAGGTTAATCCCTTTTAAACCCACTTTCAATTAATTGTATTTTTTTTATTTAAGTAACTGGACTATAATAGGTGATAGGTGTATCAATCAAAATAAATTTAATTTGAAAAGTTTCGGCTAATAACGTCATTTGTAGGAACATAAAAGAGCCGGGCCCATTAAAAGTTAAGGTTCGGATAGCACGCGTTACACTAGCCATAAAATAAATTTATTTGTCCGCGAAATCCGTGAGCCGCCGCCATTTTGTAGGTTATGTTATATTCTCACGCGTACTAGAAACGTACTGAACTTTGGGCAGATTTGGTGAAAAGAATTTCAATGTGTTGTATGCAAAAATACTTGAGGATCCTTAGTTTATCACTAATATTATAAATGTGAAAGTAACTAGTCTCTTCACACCTATAGTATTATATATGCAAAGTAAAGTTTGTCTCTTCACACCTAAACTACTGCACCGATTTTGATGAAATTTTATACAAAGTAAGTCTTAAAGCCTGTCTAATTTAAGTGATAAAAAGCACTTGGCGTTTCATACCAGACCCCCCGAAAATATATATTGTTTTTATAATTTGATAATTGCGGCATTCTAACTAACGATACATGGTACAGTTTGGTGATGGACAAACAGACAGACAGCGGAGGCTTATTAATAGAGTCCCATTTTTACCCTTTTGTACGGAACCCTAAAAACAAACGAATTCGCACTGTTTCATTAACGAATTTAAATTACGTACGAGACAATCTCATTTAGTCCCCACAAAGAAAGCCCAAAGCAAACAATGTGATACAAATTCGATCAATTATCGAAACCCCGAAGTGAGGGGAATTAAAAATGGCCGCCGTAAAGGATTTGCTTAACAAAGACGGTAATTGGTGACGACTTGCGGTGGTTAATTGTCGCTTAAACTGATTTTTGGTGCACTGTTTAATCTCAAAATAGTTACAGAAGTCAAATTCCATTCAGATAACGCGGGAAACCTTCTCATTGACATTGTTCACCAACGCGATAAACAATGTATACGTAATATAAGTTAATCTGTTAATAATTACTGCGTATATAATTCATTGTAATTAATAATCATATAATTGAATGGCCATTTTGTGCATATTTTTTTAAAACGCAGGCCCCTGAAATACAGCTAAAGTACTAGTTAAATATACAGTATTATTCTAATTGGTGACAATAAATGAATTTAAATTTGATATCTCGGGCTACATCGGAACAATTCTATGAATATCATCTGTTTGAATGACGAGTTTGTGTGTACGTGTAGGTATGAATAGCAGTTTTTATGCAGTTTTGAAAAAAAGGGGATAAAGCTGAAATTTTCATAAATCATGTATTTCCGTTAACGCTGTTACAACAGTTTAGGGACTGGGATGGTCTGTACAAATAAAGCAATAAAATTAAATATAACAAACCTTATTTTCTTTTTAATTTTTATTTATTTATAGGTATACACGACAGTTGACAAAACACGGTATAGAGGACAATACAGTTCATAAATATAGGATAATTAGGCGAAATTTCTAACCAAAGCGTGGATACACGACAAAATTATTGACGGTTAACAAAAGCACATTTTACAATAATAAAGTTAAGTTAAAGTTATCGTTAAAATTACTAAATTAGTTAAATAATGTTATGTTACTAAAAAACTCAAAATTTCATACAAAATTCCGGGCCAACATTATGATGCGATAGATTTAACAATAGCCTGTCACATTTCAACCGGTTTCAATTATATAATCCTCTTATCATTATAATTAAATAAATCAATCTCTAAACCTGCCAAAACAACCGACCGACTCGAAAACGAACTGTGGTCAGTTGGTCACTAACATGTGTCAAATGCCCGTCCAATTTCACCTAATTGTTTTGTGGGTAAGGCATGGTTATTTTATCTATACTATTATTATAAAGAGGAAAACAAAAGGAGGAATTGTTTGTTTGTTTGGTAATGAATAGCCTAAAATACTACCGGGCAGATTTATAAAATTCTTCCACTATTTGAAAGCAACATTATCCACGAGTAACATAGGCTATTACAGATTATGGATAAGGAAAGCTTTGTTTGTGTGGTTGTAATGAATAGCCTAAAATAAATGAATAGGCTCAAAAACTACTGGACATATTTATAAAATTCTACCGTCATTTGAAAGCTACATTATCCACGAGTAATATAGGCTATATTATATAAGGTTTTACATAGCTAGTGTTTCATTTGTTACGGAAGCAAAACCGCGCGGTTCAGCTAGTTTTTTATACTATTTATTCCACTTCACAAAAAAATACAAGAGGTACCTAATTACACATAAACATATGGAGTGTATCACAGTGATTTCTTTCAGGCAACCTTTTAGCATAAGGTAAGAAGCTCAGTTTTTACAAAAAATGTTCGTCACAGCGTACACGCACGTCTTTGACGTGGTCTCAGGTATATACATAATTATTATATTTTGATGAATGCCTAAAATAAATATTTATTCGAGGTTAATTATTTGTCTACTTTTTATACTATAAATATTCCTAAGTTTTAAACCATAACTAAAATCTCTTCGAATATTTTACCATTCAAGCTTTATTAAAAATAAAGCCTCAAAGACGAAAATTCAACCGAAGCAAATAAGGATTATAAGCCACTCAAAGCGGAGACTGAAATCTGTCGTGAAGAGGTAAACAATTGGAGATGGACTCCACTTGTGATCTTCAACACTCCTGAAATGTAGCCCGAATTTTAACGAATAAATAAGGTTTTCACTTAGAATTTGAGATTTGAGATTTCAAGTATTTGTATTAGATTTTACTATGTAAAAGATCGTAAAGAATACTAAATTTAGAAAATGTCAAATGATATCCTAATGAATAAATATTCCTGCACATTTAATACTCCGCCATCTAGCCCGAACTAAGCAAAGCTCGTACTATGGGGACTGGATGACTAATAGACCTAAATATATCTTTTTTTGGAAATACATACATACTATAGATATACAGGGTGTCCCGTAATGAGTGAAGCATCTCTTGAGGGATGATATCTGAGCTAATAATCTATCAAAAAAACCCAATATACGTCATACGAAAATATCACTGTTTTTGAGATATTGAGGATTTTGTAGTTTTTTCAAAAATGTTCACCTCGCCCAATGTTTTATATTACTGTGGCCGTAATTCTTATTTGTTTTTCATAATTTTTTTACTAAATTTTCTTTATGATTGGAGAAATGTGAGGATATTGTAATGGCATACGATAAAAGTGGACATTTAATTTCATGAAGGTTTATGCATTTATACACAATACATCACATTACAAATTATGAATTCTTATTATTTTGACCAATAATAACATTTAATTTTATTTTTCATGTAAAAAAATAATATTTCATACTAAGTATCATCCTGGATGTATCATTAAAATAGGGCCCCAAATTGATTTCAAATTGCAATATTTTTTTTGCTATAGGGAAAAACCATAACTTTTATACCATTTTGAAATCGGTATTAAATACAAAAGTTTTTAAGTTCACTGACCGTCTCAGTGTAGTACATTTTTTTTAAACCACAGACTATCAAATCTGACCTCAAAATTTTACTCAATACAAAATTTGAAATAAATATTTTTTTTCTTCCGTTGTCTGATACTTCTATTAATATCTAATACATGTATCCAAGAAAGCAACTCATAAAGAAAATTTAGTAAAAAAATTATGAAAAACAAATAAGAATTACGGCCACAGTAATATAAAACATTGGGTGAGGTCAACATTTTTGAAAAAACTACAAAATCCTCAATATCTCAAAAACAGTGATATTTTCGTATGACGTATATTGGGTTTTTTTGATAGATTATTAGCTCAGCTATCATGCCCCAAAAGATGCTTCACTCATTACGGGACACCCTGTATAACGTATAGTCACATCATAATTGTCTACTCGTGGGGATCGAACCCACACCCTTCAGCGCCGTAGACTATTTCCATATTCACTGCGCCAATCGGGTCAATATATTATGATAATAATTTAAAGGCACATGTAATTTTAATTGTTCAAAGAGTCAATTAGTTATTAATACTTATTATAAACGCGTGAGTCAATTTCATATCTATCTATCTATACAACGTGCATATATAAATATTATTTCTATAAAAGATATACACATTTTTTTACACACATTGTTATTTAAATCGGACAAACTATAAAATAACGTGTATAAACTGGAATTTTGGAACGTAATGTGGAAACAAAACTTTTCGGCTACCAACTTCCTCTTAAAATGCAGTAAACAACTTTTATTATTTTTTACGGAATAAAACTAGATATTAAAACTATAACTTTGTAATCCATACAGCTTTGTTCATATAAAAGTGAGAGTCTATGAACGTTACCTATCACCTAATTCCGATATATGTACACGCACAGATTAGAGAATAGAAGGCAAATAGAGTGCACCGAAGACTCGAGTGACGCCGAAAAGCAAATACAAGATTCAAAAGCAAATACAAAAATGTTTGTCTAGTTTGACGTAACATGTCACAGACGTGCACGTATGTACGAGTAGTTAGCGTCACTCCAGTCTACGGTACACTCCATCTGCCTTTTATTCTCTAATCTGTGTGTATACGAAATTTTATTAAAATGTATTTAGAATTTGTGGTGTGATTGACACACAAACATCCAAACTTTCTTATTAGTAATAATTATCCTACTAGAATTTATTGTAATCTCTTTTGTATTCAAGTAAAATGTATTTCTTACTTCAAAATATTGTTTTTCCTTAAATTAAGCTACAAATGTCAGAATAATAATTTTCTCGAATTTTCAGTCACTAAAAGTCACGTTTTTCAGATAGTTTCAGCACAATCCCACAGGACCTAGTTGTATGTTTAAGTATGTCTATCACTTATCTAGTTTCCATAGTGCAAGCTTTGCTAAGTTTGGGACTAGATGGCGTTGTGTTAAATGCCCAGGAATAATTATTTATTTATTTTCCTTGAATACAACTTATAAAGGAGTATTTGTGCCGTTCGGAAAGTCGTTAAAAGGTAATAAGTGTCGGATTGCAGCCTCGGGTTTCATCGGGAACAACCAATCTTTGCCTATAATGTGACACCCGTAGAGCATAAATAGGTATAGAGCGGACGTGAGAATGAACGAGAGGCATGGGTATGAACAATAGAACAATATAATGTGCGATTGCTGTCTCACATGCAATCTTTTGAACGTGTTGTCACATTTGAGTTTAAATAGAAATAGAGCGAACACGAGTATGAAAAGTTTCATAAACGTAGTACACTAGGAAGAAAGTGGGCGAATTTTATGTTTTTATTTGTTAGACTTAACAAATGTTTTAAATGATACAAATTGATATTTTGTATTACGAGCGAGTTTCGTCAATAAAATATTGACTACTGTCGTATAAAGGATTATTTGCGCTCTCTATACTAATTTATACTCTAAGGTGACACCATTGTTTTTTCCGAAATATTTAGCCTTGGTTTTATGGTCTTTTTAAGGAAGGCCTTTATTTCTCCGCTGAATGGACCTTTTCAGAAACGTCCCTGGGGCAATAAATTAATTTGAAATGCCAGTACCGTCTATATACTAGATATGTCTACAGGGTGAATTTTAAAGTGAGTTTTAAGGACAACAGTATAAGTATTGCTTATAGTTTTAATATTTAAAAAAATGCTGAAAGGAGTCTCGAGGTCGAATTTGACGAAAATAAAAACGGCATTATTGAATTTTTTGAAAAATTGATTATAATTTTACAAAAAAAAATGTAGCGGCTTCGCTCGCGATACATCGGGGGTTCTAGATCAATAAAAGGTATGCTATAACCAAATCCGGCTAAAATTCTATCTGTGTACTAAGCTTAAAAAGCCTTCACTAGAAGAATAATTTTTATTAGAATTTCAATACAGAAATTATTTTTAAGAGGGCAAAGTGAATGTCAGATATTCATACGGAGACTTATTTTAAAAGTTGTCAATTTACTTTAGTATCTTTATTTATTGTGGTCTTTATTAAGGGTTATACACTTCGATGAAACGCTACTCACCGGATCAGATCTGCAGATTCATATGGGAGTATAATAGGAGAGGCATCACACAAGTTTTTAGCTTGCTTCAAACACCTCAAAAAATGGTCTTAACTCTCGAAACTTGTATTCTTTCAATGAAAATGTCTTTTCCTCTCATTACATTAATATACAGTCGCTGCCAGAAGTACAAAAATACAAACATTTTCCTATTTTGCTATTTTTGCATTGTAAGCACGATTTGTGATATATAAAATAGAGTAAATCCCAATAACAGCCGAGGCGGAATCCACGAAACGCGAATATCACATATTATGTATTTACATAGCGTTGTGGTAATGGAGACTATGTCGTGAAGAGAATATTTATTTACTGAAATATAGCCAGATTGTTATAATTCGTGAAATGGTTATATGTCTGAGGAGGAATTAAATTCTAATCAAGTATCTCACGTATAATTTTTTATTATAGTTTTAGCAATATTTGTATACAGTAACTAAAATGGCCTCTATATCATTGATTATAGAATATTATTATGTATTTAGTCTTGAATGTTAAAGATTTATATGCATAAGTTTATTTTGGAAAGTATTTAATATTTTTATTATGCATGTATTTTTGTGAATACATGTTATGTCTGTGTCTATTGGAAATTGTCATAAAGTAAAACTAGCGCCATGTATCTGTTTTTATAGTATTGTTACTCTCTTAAATGATGTGTTATTAATTTACTATTATAAAATAGGTTGTAAGTGTTTTATTCATCTCTGACTGTTAGGAAACGTTGGATAATAAACATGTACGTGCAAGTGATGTGTATCATTGCAATAATTTCTAACAGTAGGTAATATATGTTGTATTAGGCTGATTATAGATGCTAGAATATTTTGAGTGCTACACATTGATTTAACGATAACTAAGCCATCGTATAATTAGTTTATATTATTAATTATTATACGTATAGTAGTTCTATTAACGGTTTATACTTACTGTTTTTTAACTCGGTGTAGACCGACAGTTTCGAACCGATTCGAAGGTCCTTCATCAGGGAGAGTGAGACGTTTTGTGGGAGTGAACAATTTTGAGTGCATTCCTTTTTTAAGATTTTATGATAAACAATTAAATAAGAATACATTTGTAATAAAAGACTAGCTGTTCCACGCAGCATAGTTCCCGTAGTATGTTTTATAGCCGCAACGCATTCATACAAAACACAAATGTTTTCTCTTAATAATATTAGTGTAGATAGATGGAAATGAATTGGTGTTTTTGTCGCAATAAAATTTGAAATCGGTCGGACCAAGTTGGGTATTTTTGGTTGATATTTGAAAGTATAAAGGTTTTAATGGCGAGAAAATTGGAGTATTACAGTCGGAGTTGGTAACTAGTTGGAAATAAACTTTTCCGTGTTTGAATAAAACGTTTTGATCTTTCGACAGGTTTATATTGGTCCATTTATCAGTCCAAAAGAACATCATTATTATCATAATATTACGGTACTTAAAGAAATTCGCTTAGGATTGTCATATAATGAAACCGATGCTCTGTTATTGTAAACTACTCAAATTCCAGAATAGGTCCACTTGTACCCTCTCTCTCACACACACACACATGCACACGCACATGGACACACATATGCACACATACTTATCCACTCTCTTAAACTGTTATGATATTAATGTTTATAATTAACAATATTAATCAGTAATGATGGGAGGGAGCTGGGATCTATAGCACAGTATAACCACTACCGCAGATATCGACGTACCGACCAAGAATTGTTTGTTATTGGAATTGTATAATAATAAATATATAAATATTTATGTTATGAGATATTAATTTACTGACTACATAAATCGCAAGACGTGCTGTAACGCTTCATTCTTTTAAAAACCTTAAACTCCACTATCTTTTTGAAGTGTTCTTTATCTTTCATAGTCGTCGCTAATTAAATATTTATGTTGTATATTATGTACTTTATATAATTAAAAGGTTTACCAGAAATTTTAAAAATATGATTAGTTATCATTGTTATTTTATTTTGTGCTTCGCGTTATCTTCACACATGTCCTTACTAAAATCGGTTGTCTGGAAGAGATTGCTGTTTAGCAAGAAGACCGCCTTTTCGTATACTCGTATAAATTGTAATATTCTATCTATGTATGTTCTCACTGTTGTGTACAATAAAGTATAATAAATAACACATACATTATAGTATTTTATCTAGAGACAAACATAAGGATAGTAGTTTTTTTAGAAAGTAGAACTATCTGCCTTCCATTTCACTAACAGTCCTTTCTTTATTCAGAACGGGTCGTGAATTCGTGATTCAAGACCTGGCAACCGTACAAATTACATGTGACTGTTTCTTATTTTTATTTGACAATCCTAATCTCGGCTGGTTTACGGCCTGTATCGGGTAAAAACGTGTAAACTTAATTTACGACTTCGGATTTCACGCTCGTTTTGTCGTTAATTTATTATTTACTAGTGTTAGGAATTGTTCCAATGATACATATCACTTGCACGTACATGTTTATTATCTAATGTTTCGTAACAGTCTGAAAGGAATACAACACTTACAACCTTTTTTATAATAGTCAATGACACACCATGTAAGAGAGGGTAAATGACAATGATTTACAATAATAATTAATAACAATATTAAATATTACACAAAGTTAACTAACGCATTTAATACTTAGGCCCGTATTCAGAGTTGTATCTTAAGCAATGATTCAAGTTTTAAGTCGAGATTTGAGCCAAGATTTGATTCTAGAACGTTAATTAATACTCGATCTGACAATCGTTTCTCCAACGATCGCCGATCACCAAATCTACCCTCAGATATTTATTCCAAAACGTCATTTAAGTCGAGATCTGTCACTGAGTATAGATTTGATCGTTGATTGCGTAAATGTGGTGAATAGGTGACTTGAGTAACGATCGACATTTTAATATTTTATTATTCCTTAATTGTTATAGTTTTTAAAATAAAGATATTAATAGCTATTTAAAAACAGAAATTTTACTAAAATATTTGATGCTGTGCCGTGTAATAAAGTGACGTGAAACATAAAAGACAAAAGTAAGTTTTGATTATCGTTTGCATGATCATTGATCATATCCTTACTCAAGACAAGTTTCTACGGAACAAAGCTCAAGTTTCATTTCGGAATAAGGTATCGTCTTAAGTGCTGATCGGTAATCAAATCGAATCTCGGTTGAATGTTGATCTGAGCGACAACTCTGAATACGGGCCTTAAACATTCAAGAATAAATACAAAATGATACTTAATAATCATTTATATAGATGGCACCACTGTTTTATACTATCATGACATTGACATTTCAGTTACTGTAAACAAATGTTACTAACACTAGCTAAAGAATTTTTGCCTGCATTTGGTATTTTGAAGTTATTACGACATACGACAATAGTGTTCGAGCGTCTAATATAATTTAAATTTTGTTTTTATTATCTGTACGGAGTAATATGGCGCTTAGGCGCCATTTTTCTATGTCTGTATTGGGAAATTAAAAACATCAACGTAATTCGTGAAAGTATTAAAAACTGTTTTATTTAATTTTAACTGTTCCTGATACACCAATACAATGGTTATAGTATGGCATTGTATTTCGTACGGTGAGTGCCCGGAGGTCTGTATTCCCGTCCTATTCCTCTTCCCTCCTGTTCTACTCCTCTTCTAACTTTTCATTAATCCTCCCCTTATCCCCTCCCCTTCCATCAAGCAGGCAGGGCATCTACAACCCTTTGATGTTGTAGAATGAATTAATAAATGAATGAATGAGTAATTCTTTATTGCACAAAAAGAAAGTATAGTACAAAAAAAGGTATAGCTATAGAATTGAGAACAATTGGCAGTCTTATCGCTTACAGCGATCTCTTCCAGACAACCGAAAAATGATTGTTCATGGGTTGCGGTCACACTTAACATCAGAATCAGAATCGCATGCTCCGCTATTACTGCTTAAAAATATTCAAATGAGAACTTCGGAATAAAAATAATATGAGCAAACTTTCATATCAAAAACGTACCAAACATCCTAAATAGGTTTAGTAAAAACGTCACGAAAGTCCCACATTTCAAAATTAAACACTAAAGATTAGTTTTAGTGACCAAGTGTAATATTTCATGCTCCCCTTCGACCCATATTCCTTTTGCAATCCTATTCTGCCCTCAATCCTTTTCTTATCTACTCCAGCCAGGCATTAGTAAAAAAGAGTGCTTTTGATGTAAAGAAATAAGGAATATTTAATCTGTACTACATTAAAAACTAGAAAAAATATGTCTATCATATAATAAGTTCCTGGAATAAATGTTTTTTCTTTCTTTCTTTATTTGATATCGTGTATGTCGCTTTGCTAGATAAAAAAATAATTTTTGATAGTCGAAATAAAATTCTTCTAAAAACAATTTAGAAATATTTTTAGAATTGCTTGCTTCATCCGTTAAATTCCAATAGTTGTAAGCAATTCTTCATTATATTAGAAAGTTGTGAATGGAATTCTTCATTATATTAGAACGTTTTGAAAAGAGCTACTCTACTACTCGAGTTTAAAAAAAATTAAAATAATGTAAATGATTTTACTTAAACTGAAAAAATGTTTTTATATTTAATGGCCTTACTAATTTTCTAGTAAATCGAGATATATTATTATCATTCAAAGCAAAGGAACATACTTTTCTGTTTTGGGTAAAAGAAAACACATAATATTACTGAAATATAGCTTTAATCCGTTTATAATGTCTGTATTTACATGTAGCGTTAAACTATATAAAACATATGTCTACAGTAAACTTTGTAGAAATCCATACATATTACATTGTACCATCGCGCTCGAAATAATCATTACCTGAGTACAGTCGGCGAAAAACTCATTATTGCTAAAACATATTTTATTAGGATATTTGATACGTAGTGATTAATATATACCGACTGCGTGTAAATTACATAAAACCATGTAAAGTAAACAAATCAAGAAAAATAGTGTGAAATCCGTGGTATGTATATTCGTGCACAAAAAAAACATACAATACACGACATAGAAATTATATGTAACTAAAGTTAAACATTATAAAATCACAATTTTCGTGGGCAAAATGTGTCTTCACTGTTATAAAACTCATAAAAAAGGGAATATTTCAAAATACATCGTGTTTAAAACAATTGTCTTTTATGGGCAACCTGCGGAAAATTTAAATTTGTTTAAAAAATTCTTAAATGAATTTTACATTTAGTTGTAAATAATAAAAAAATGCATTATATTAAGATGTAAAAAAGGCGAATTTTTTTGAACATAAGTGGTCAGTTTACTAAAACGTTTACAAATAAATCACAATAAGATAAAAGATAAACGTCAACAAATAAGTTGTTTACATAATCGTCCTTACCGATAAAAATACAGATACAAAAATAAATACCGATACAGACAAACATAAGCACCAATACTTGCATGGTAACACTAAAACTCAATTTCAAATAAAATGTCTAGGAAATGCACCATTGGAATTAGTTTTTGCAATAAAAGCGATATTGTAACAACTTAAAATTATTTACAATGCTATTACGATTAAAATATTTCCGTAAACATACTTAAATATAAAAATAACGGTGCAAGTTCAATACTAATGTACAATAATTTAAACGTCAGGAACTTATTACAACGTTTACGCAAAAAGTGCATTCTAAAATACAATAAAAAGACTCCGATCGGCAAAATATAAAAATCACTGTAAAGTAACTAAAATGATATTAACTAAACAGTTAAAAACTTTAGTAAAAGATTCACACTTATTGCACACATTAATTTTAAAACCTGACAGTATGTAGTTAATTGACAGTTAACATTAATATGGAATTTACAATGATTCTTTATTAAATATCTATAAAACTGCGCAATATGTATGAATATGAAACGATAAGGATACACCTATTATGCGCTTTCTTAAGACTATTGACACCATCAATAGTCCAAAACGCCTAAAACTCTTCAGTCTTCCAAATATTCCTAAATAATTTAATTTTAAAACAAATGCATTGTAAGGCTTGCATAATCTGATTAATGAAAACGGAATGTAGAACCAATTTAGAATAATCAGTCTTAAAATGGATCAAGATATGCCTTCACAATTGGCAAGCGATGAATAGCTACCGTTTCGATGTAAAACAAACAAACAATAAATACTTAAAGTAAAGTACAATACGATCTTAACTTCATGGCATACGCTAACTACAATACTTATGTTAAAACTCGCAAAATGGTCCATAAGATAATTGTACGCAATAGTAAAAAATCTAGCACGACGTTTATTTACACGAGCACCGCAAAATGTCACTTGTCTCTCTTTCACTGATATTCACTGCGTCGTTATCACTACAAGCTCATTGGCACTTATTACTGAGATGCTGTTGGCACTACACTTCTGTACCATCTTCTCCCTCGTCTTCGAAGAGTGGTTCGCTGGGGTTTATTTCAGTGCTTGGTTTCTTCTTAGGTTTAGGCGGAGGCCTCGGTGGGATCTTACCGCTCCTTCCCATGGTTCCGGACTGATTCATGGACAAGTTGCTCTCATTTTTTCTAGGATCTTCTTTTGATGGTGAACTTTCTTCTTTTTCCAGTCTAGTGTTTCTTCTTAGCGATCCAGTTTCAGGTTTTCCTTTACGATTGATCGTATCAGCGTGAGAATCAGAATTTCTGTTGTCCATCATAAGTTTTCTCGGTTCAGGTTGAGGAGTGGAAGTACTTTTCGCCGTCCAACTCATTCGCGGATTGATAGGTTCCTGCGGGCCTGGAGTAGAGAGCTGGGTCGATAATTGTGAACTTATGCTATTCCTTGTGGGCGTGAATGGTGGGGGAACTGGTGAGGGCGCTGGTTCTTGCTCTTCTATCGGGGCGTAGTAAATAGGGTGAGAATTGGGATACGCAGTGGGAGTTGCAGGAAGTGGTCTGTTCCTCATTGGGGAGAATTGTTGTTCTAGGCCAGCCTTGTTGAGAGATAATACAGAGCTACCATCAGCAGTTGTTCGTAATCCCAAGTTATCATAGAGGGGCTCTTGTGCTTCAGCGCTTGGTAAAATTTGTGTGCTGGCAGTGCTGGACCATGATGGAACTCTGGGCCGTCTAGGTATGGTGACATATCCTTGTCTTGGTGTTACTACTGGTGGTGTAATGGGTGCTGTGAAGGGCGACTGCGATCGAGAGTAGGGCAATGTCCTGAAGATGTTCTGGTTGGTTGTCATACCGTATATCGGAGAATGGATTGGACTGACTGGGTTGACCTGCAGTCTGCTGGTATCTGGGACAGTGGAGGCGTTGCTGGCTGCGGGAGATATCTGAGCTGCTCTGGCGGGGAAGGAGAGCAGGTCCGGTGGATACGCTCGCCCGTCCGTTCGGCCATAGTCATTGTTGAGAGCGTCTTGGGACCGCTTCTGATGGTCAAAGTCGAGCGATCGTTTCTCATCGTCATTGTGAGCTGCAAAAAAACAACAAAGTTTAAGTTTTCTCGTCTTATTTTTTATGAAACCAGTTTTATATCAACTGAAGGTTTCTACTATATTAAATTAAAACTAAATAAGATATAAATTGGGGATTTAAAAATCCTTTAAAAGTTATGTCTATACTACGAGTCGAATTTGTTATCCATAAGTATGTGTAAAAATAAGTGGAGAACGTTTAATTAGTACTCGTATGAGATTATTATATAAAACCGCATATACAATTTAAATATGTTTCCACTTTACCGCTAATCCTCTGTAAAGGTATGGTAACTTTTCCTTTGTAAGCATGACCTAATTTGACTCGACGCATACTCGACCCAACTTCGTAAATTCAAAGTTATTTTTTAATATTATAATTTCTTTTCATCAGATGAGTGTCAAAACCATCTGTACGGAATACATTGGTACTAAATTTGCTATGCAACATCGAAACATTGGTCGCTGTTATTAAAGGAATAATTTTGCATTTATTGAATAAATTACATTGGTATAATTGTTTGGATCGAAACAGTTATTTAAAAATGTATAAAAAACTTACCGAATACTGAGTCGTTGTCAAGCAAAGTCTTATTTAGCTCAGACATTTCCGTGCCTCCGCTGGTAATCGAAGGTGGTACGTCGTACCGTCGCGGTGGTTTCGTCACAGGGTTCACAGCCGTAATTAAACTCTTTTCCATTTCTGGAATCACAGAGCCTTCAATAAGAGCCTCCCCATTAGAGTTATCCGCTTTCTTCTTGTCTGAAGATCGTCTTCTACAGCAGCAGTAACATAATATAACAAGGATAATCAATAAAATAGCTGCCGCACATGAAACGCCTATCAGCACTGGAAGCATGTTACTATCCATTCCTTGTGGTGGAACTATACCAGGAGCTGTATGCGTTACAAATAAAGTAACATTTCGTTCCTCGACGCCTCCTGCATTTTTAGCCACACACAAATACATTCCATTATCCGTACTCCCAGCGTCTATGATTGTCAAGTTCAGCCACCTGCTATTGTCAGTATTACTTTGTGTTAAGACGTATTTAATTTCCCCTTGATATCTATAGGTCCCGTCTATTATTTGTGCGTTGAGGACCCAATTCACTTCAGGAAGGGGATTGCCATTGACTTGACAAGATAATGTGATATTATTATCAGCCGATTGTATCGTGCTCTTCACTGAAGGGTACACAATGCTCGGCCGGCAAGCAAAATCGCTGGAATCTAATTCCTTCCATAGTTTGCCGTACAACTTGGCGGGCTCGGTGCACGATATCGGTGAAGTGTAGAGATTTTTGCTGATCACCCAATTTCTGAAAGGTTGTAGATAGCAATCGCAACGCCAAGGGTTGTCGTGTACGTCTAAATTAGATAAGGAAGTCAGCGCACTCAACGCGTCGATTTTCAAGTGCTCAAGCTTGTTACCGTCGAGTCTTAGAATATTAAGTTTCGGGACGTTCATGAATGTTTTGACGCCGATCTGTACAATGCGATTATTGCTAAGGTCGACTTTTTGTAAGAACGGTAGATTGTTGAAGAGGCCATCTTCGAGTTTTTCGATTTGATTGTCGTTGAGGAGGATCCATCTTATTTTCGCAGTTTCTCTGAACGTTTCGGAGTGTAACGTTTTCAGGTCGTTTTTCGAGAGATCGAGTTCGATCATTATAGCTAGTCCGCTGAGGCCGTTTCTCTGTATGGTGAGTAATTTGCAGTCTCGTAGAATGAGTTTCTTGAGGTTGATTAATCGGACATCTTCGAAGGCGTGTCGTGAGATTTCGTAGAGCTCGTTGCCTGTGAGGTCGAGTATTTGAATTTCTGTGCTTAATGTTTTGGGTATTTCGTGAAAGTTGGACTGGGAACAGTCGGCCTGCTTGTTGCCGCTCGCCCAGACGCATTTGCATTCCTGTGGGCAGTTGGCCGTGAAGTCTGCAGCGACAGTTGTTAGCGCCAGGCTCACAACTAATAGTTTGTGTAGTGTTCGTGTCGCCATTTTAGCTTTTGCAATCTGTAACAAGAGAAAAGTTAGGTTAGACTTAGTGCGATGTACAATCGAGTCGTAGTATTATGGAAAGTTATGACATTTTGTTTTTGATGTACATCAGTTTTCTCATTTAAAAATAGTTTTTATGTTCTATATGTATTTATAACTTTTTGTTTTCATCAGCGCATAACCGATTTATCTATAATTCTATACTGATAATACAAAGCTTAATACTTTTTTTTTATATGATCGAGCTGATCTAATGTACTACTAGTCCAGTTTGAAACAACATTTCTGTGTTAGATAGACCATTAACGGAATAGGCTATACAACATGCTACGGGAGCATAACCACGTGGAACAGTCAGTACAAAATAGAGTACAAGTAATAATGACGTCATCAGCACATAACGTCCGCAGTCCGCACTCAATTGAGAGCGGTGCTAACTGCTACAGTACCGGGACACTTAAGGAGCGTGTTTTCGGAAGCGCTATAAAGCCAATAAAACGCTAGAAATAGTACTGGAGTTCATGCAGGTGGTAAAGGTTAAGACACACTTATCTATTTTAAATAACACACAAAAAATATTATTTTACATAAAAAGTAATAAAAAACTATATGAACTATGATTAGAGGTATATATAGTATGAATAAAAGTATGTATTTATAAAAATCTTCAAAATGTATGTAATGAACTAAACTAAACTAACCTCATAAAATCAAGGAAATAAGAAAGTTCAATAAGAATAATTAATAAATGTATAATATTATACTATAAATTACATTTAGGACCGAATAATATTAACATTTAGAATTAACTGGGCTACTTAAATGTAACATACTTAAATAAAAAAATAAACTATCGTGGCATCAGATAAAGCAAAAAAAAACTAAACTTAAGATTTCTCAGCATTATAGACACTTATTCTATTATTTAACAGTATTTTTTATGAAATGAAATTAAAAAAATCTCAGTGTGTCACCATCCCAACAACTCAAAGTAAATCCACAACATAGAGTATTAACAGATGTAATCGTAATAATAGAACGCAGTTAAACTTTTTATGTTAGTTTACTTTTCGTTTTTTACATCCAAAACTTAACTTTATGAACCATCAGTCTACTTCTGACGGTTTTATTGAGTGTTCGTTGATACCCCTCTTCATAAATAAAATTGTTCATATAAATGTTTTAAAAATATTCATTATAGCTATTCGGGTACGGGAGTAGTTTTTCTATTTTAACCGACTTAAAAAAGAGGAAGTTTTCAATTGCTAATGTATTTTTGTGTACGAATTTAGACGAATTTAGAAAATTCTAAAGAATTGCAAAATCTTGAAACTTTGGACGAATTTAGAAAATTCTAAAGAATTGCAAAATCTTGTAAGTAGAAATAGGTAAATGCACCGACATTTAATAGATCTCAAAACTAAAATAAAAGATTTTCGTACAACTGAACGGAGTTTGATGAAATTTCGTGAACGGATAGGCTACTAGGTGAACAATGTTCTATTAATGTTTAACGCGATGAAACTAGTAAAGTATAAAATATTTTCATTTAATTTTAATGTAATGTAATGATATATATCATAAGATTTTGTTCATATGTATGTTTGTAAATAAATACATTTTATATCACTAATGTTTTCTTTCTTACTTTCAGGATAACACCATAAATCACGACCCACTCAAGACTAAACAAAAAGAACATAATAAAGAAAACAATGCAACGAATTAACTACGTATATTATTTACTCACGCTTATAAATAATCTTAATCTTACTAATATTATAAATGCGAAAGTTAGTGAGGATGCATGTATGTTTGTTATTATTTCACGCAAAAACTACTGAACCGATTATGATGAAACTTGGTATACATGGGTAAGGGTTCAGGATAACATATAGGCTACTTTTAATCCCGGAGTTGCCACGGGATCAATGGGTGAAACCGCGGGGTATGCTAGTAACGAATAGAAATATAAATATAATGGAAAATCTGTATTTCCGTAACACAAGGAAATTTAATTAAATCGCAATAAATTCATTATTAATGTTGAATACAGAATTCCAAGTAAAGTATCAAACAACGTGATAACTTCCATTGTTGCTGGTACAAAGGTTTTAAAAATAATCTCCATTCAGGAATTAATTATGGCGAAAGAAATGTATAAGGGCTAATTTACACGTGTGTGTTCGAGTTAGGGTTTCGAAACATTATGGCCTTTCTACACATCAGAGAAGACGGGCGTGCTGAAGGAGTATGTCTATCCGTAAACAGTAGAAGGTAATTTACGTCTGCCTATGCATCCGCCATCCATAACGGCCACGCAAATATATGATTTGTGAAAATTTCAGCTTTCTAGCTATTACAGTTTATGAGATACAGTCTGGTGACAGACATACGTATAGCGAGGGCTTAGCTATGTCGAGGATGGTATTATTCCTCCAACGAAAAGGGAGGATCCTCGACCAGTCCGAACCAGGACTGGCCGGCCGTTAGGCCCCGAGGATTGATATTTGGAAGTGGTATATATACTTAGCGACGAAAATATTTCAACATCGCGATTTAGGAATTGTGACGTCACGTGACGTCAGAGGTATGAAACCCTAAAAATCAGCGACGTTTATATAATGTTAAGTTTATTCTTGCTCCTTCACCGAAACGTCCTTTTAATTCCCTCTCAATCCACGTCCAATTATCATCAAACGCTTTAACATCAAAGACATTAGCTGGCCAAATCAAACAAGTTTACGAGTGAAGTCGTTTCATTTTATAGCTTACACTTAACTATCTGAACTCCCAAGTTCCTCGTGGTTGACTTACTACTTATTGCCAACATCTGGATGCTCCTCTACTGCATTGTACGTGGAACTTTGGACGAATTTATTATCTGTGGTATTTGCAAACAAATACGACATTGGTGCCTATTTTGACAACTTTTTAAATAATTGTTATTTATAATATCTTGTTGTATGGATGATATATGGAAAATACGAAAATATATTTATTTTTATTTAAGAATCGATCCTATATGTCCAAAGGCTGGTAAAGTGACTCAGAAGGGTTACGAAACATTGGGGTATTTCTAAATGTCCTTATATTGTAATTTAGGTGCATTCAATACATAGTTATTATATCTATCTCTATTTCTGACTGCTGCAGATCGAGGGGTCTCGGGTTGGATTCCCGACGGGGGCCAAAATAAATAAAATGTTATAGACATTGTTCTGACAAAATGTCCCAATAGCAGCCCTAAGTCTGGAAGTTGGCGGTGTTGGAAGACCCCCGTGCCTCTGATCCTGCATCTCATACAGGTCGTGTCGGTCTACTGTCCCATCGGGTTATGAGAGTGAAGGAATAGAGAGTGCACCTGTGATTGCCCACATACTTTTTTACTATAATATCTCCTGCGTACCTGGCTGATCTCTGTTGAGATTGGCCACCATGACCGATATTCTTCAGAGAGGCATTCATATTTCACGTAGGGGAGTAATATTCCTTGTGCATACTATACTCACATTTCGTGTAAACCAGACCTAAAGTCAAGGAGCGAGGATAAATGTTTCATCTTTGGGTTGAGGACGGTAATTAATAAAAGACCCAAGTGCCCACTGGGGTACCTTATTAATTACTCACGGTCGAAATGGGCCCACGTTTATTGCCTTATATATACGTGTCAAATTTTAGAACACTAATATAGCAAAACAAAAGACATTGATATTATAAAGAGGAACACTTTGTTTGATATAGTTTGTTTTTTGGTTGTAATGAATAGGCTAAAAAATTACTGGACCGATTTTAAAAATTCTTTCACTATTATATATATAACATTATGATACGAAGCCTCGCGGATCAGCTAGTAAATTATATTTGGCTTCATAGATGACAGATTTTCCGGATATGTTTTTAGATTAGCCACATTAGATTTCATATGATTAAAAATATAAGCCATGCAATGATAAATGCAGGATTTTTAGTATAAATATGGATAACCTATTTATTACATTTGCAATGCGACACACGGTTTTGTAGCCAGAAAATATTAATGTCTTCGGTGCCGGTTGTTTATTGTACCAAACTTTGCTCATTTTGAGTTTAATGTCTAAAGTAAGGACACATTTTCATGACGTATATTTCCGACCTGTTTGAGGTGTTACATGTGCCAAAATTATCATGTAATGTGTAAATTGGCCCAAATATGTTGGATCCCTAACTTGCACCATTAAGTACTTAGTTATTTTTAAATTGACTTTCTCGCAGGTCGTTAAGCGTACATGGAGAAGAGAGTCCTTTTTTATTATTTATTATTATATTACATAGAGTTGCTTTCACATTTATAATATTAGTGAAATTCAGGAATGCAATCAAACATTCATATTTGTTTTTTCAAAAACTCCAAAGAATTACTATTATTAAAATACATTTCTCTAATGTTAAGATACATTACTCTAAAATTGGCGAACATGACTAAGCTCAGAATAGTCTTAATTTTGCCCAAATTTGATTTTCCCAAAAAATGGCAAAACTTTCCCAAAATTGGCAAATTGGCAAAACATTTACTTGTTTAAACTTCAAACCATTATTTACACCGTGGCATACATTTCCGTGCTCTTCGAGACCCGTGACGCGTGACAGAAAACTTTAATTAAAACCAGTCGCAGGTGCTTTTAAGAGGCCGAAATATTTCAAAATAAACCAAATAAACTGCAGGAATCAGGCATAGAAAAACTGGAAATTTTTTCACAAAAATATACTATAAAACTGTTAACTTTAAAGTTCTTATGTCTCTATCATATATTATACTTGAAAATGCATATAGTATTTCAAAAATAAACCAAGGAAAAGATTCCGAATCAGTTAAAAAGAAAAAGAATTAAATTCTTAATAGTTCTAAATTCCCCAAAATTGCAAAAATGCCTTTAAATTGGCCAATAAACACCAAATATAGTACAGCAGATAAGATTTACTGAAAACTTTTATTAAATCCAGTGCAGGTACTAAAGACGAAGCATTTCCAAATTAGCAAGGAAACTGAAAGGATTCAGCTTTAATAATATTTAATTTCCCAGAAAATTTTACCCAAAATGGCGTAAAACTGACATAAAGTTAAGTTTAAAGCAGGATGTTCGTTTATTTACGTTCTGTTCGCGTCGTGACGTGTGACACAAAACTTTAATTAAATTCTGTGCAGGTGTTCTGCAATCTTCAAATGCCGAAATGTTAACTGTTTGTGTACCACATTTATGAGTGATATTATAAGGAACGTAGTAGCTAATGTAATTATTATCAGTGAAATTTTCAGCTAATCGAATTTGAATGTTCTTTTAATTATCAAAAAATAGAATAGTAGTTATCAATCACATTAAAATTTACATTTCTATTTGTGTTAAACACTTGTATTCCGAATAGTTAAAAACTGTCTTTCAGAATGAGCCTTCCCATGAAAATTAGAATAATGTACATGAATTTTGTATTTTACAGTTAATTCAAAAATGTCTTTGGTTTATGAACTAAGAGGAAAATCAATCATTGACACAAGAAAATATCTGAGATAGAGGTATTTTGCTAAAAATGTTCAACATTTGCCCTTGAGGATTTTAAGCACAACAAACAGTTATTTGACCGTTATTTAAGTTTAAATAAATAATAAATCAACAAATAATAACTGGTTTAATTGATTTTTTTTTCACTGTTTTTTTAACTCGATTATTGTTAAATCAATATAATGTTGAATCCTTCATTGTTTTCAAATATTAAAAGAATAATTGAAAAAAAAAATTAGTTTACATAAAAGCGTTTATTATTCAGCAAATAATCATCCTCAGAGGAACTTAATTGCGCATACAATTTAATACCAAGACAAATGTCTCAGTAGTCAGGCCTGAGCCTTACATCGGTTGTTCGGCTCGTTAGGCCCGGTACGCACTGTGATAATTACGCCATTCGCGCTTCGTGTGATCCGGGACTTATGAGAGCTAAGCCATAAGAGGTAGCGATTTTAAAACAAAGACATATTTCTAGTACCGTCAGGCCTTCGCCTTACATATATTGTTCGTTAGGCTTGGTACGCACTGTGATAATTACGCCATTCGCGCTTCGTGTGATCCGGGACTTGTGCCAGCTAAGCTATAGGAGGTAGCGATTTTAAAACTTACATATGTTCGGCTCGTTGGGCTTGGTACGCACTGTGATATTTGATGATAATTACGAATTTCATAAAGAAGCTATTCGTTCTCTGTGTGATTTCAGGCTTATAATGAGGGGTTAAACGTATAAGAGGAAGCGATTCAAGGGGTTTTGAATTAATCCTCTTATAACATCCATTCCTACGTCCTCTTACGTCTTATTAAATTAGGGTATATTCATATTAAACTTCCCTACCGATATATTTCTTATTCAAAATTATATGTATCTCAATTGTTTATTCATCAAATTTAATCAAGTTGTTCATCGTCGACGAACAAACATGCAAATTTACACTTACCGGAGCATCTTGATTCTAGGACATATTTTTGATCGCTCAATTATCGAAGTTTGAATATTGTGTTTGTTGCTTATGATTAAATAGCTAACCTTACCTTAACTGTAGATTCAAATTCAAATAACTGACCTTAACTTAACTATAGATTATCATGTTAAAACAATTCTCGTATTTGAAGACTAAGAAATTTTAACAATATTCGATTAAATCAAAAATGAAACCGCCTCAAACTTGCCCCACATCCCCTACAATGAAATACCATATAAACTTATCTCTTTCTCCGCGTGTGTAATGTCGTAATTTCGTCGCGATATTGACGAAGGGAGGGATGGGGAGGGGAGGTTGGGGGAGTTTGGGGTAAACGCCTTGGGAGGGCATTATTGACTAATTTTGTACTCAGAAAAATACGCATTGAATGACAATATCATGCAGATTGTTAATTAATTTGTGAGTTATTGGAATATCAATAAGTTGTATTTTTCGGAATAATGTTTTCGATAGTATTTATATTAGATTTGTCTGTTAATTAATTGTGTCTGTATGTTATGTTCACGTGTTATTAATTATTATTTCAATATAAAAACTGCTTGTTTTGTGTAAGAATTATTTCGCAGTAATCAGTAGAAAATTTATGTCCCTAAAATCAGTTTGTTCTCGTGTTCGAGCAAAAATAATTTATTGAATAAATAAAAAAAACTCTACCTGAAAAAGAATCAAATTGAACTGTTAAAATAACTGCTCTTTATATTAAATAAATCATAATTTCTTGAATAAATATCATTTGCAACCTATTTTAAATTTTGAAGGTTTCTGTAGGATATCTTTTAGTTCAATCCACGCAGATAAAATCGATCCTAAAGTCTAGTTCAATTAAAAATAAACAACTTTATTATAACTCTTTTATCTCAAATTACGCGCTTATTTATAACAACAACTCCATTTTAATGAAAAACCTGCGCAAATGTAAACATGTACCCATGGGTAAATACACAAAGGCCGACATTGCCGACATGGCCGACACAAATAAGACCGACAAACATATCGAGAACGTTTTTGTGTAATGCTTTTTATTTGAAATAAATACGGAAGGAGTAGCGACTAAATGAATTTGGGTGTAATAGGAAACAGTGTATGAATATAAAAAACGGAGCGTGAAATAACGTTTTTATATGAATGTACGAGTAGATAGATTTGAAGTATTAAATTATGGAAGTTTTAAGTTTTTTGATAAGAATTACCTGTACCTACCTACCTACCTGTAGATAGATATCTATTTTAGCGAAGTTTTGAATTAAAGACTTGTTATTTAGAACGCATTGAGAAATGTCTTACTTTGCATAGTACTTTTTATTTACACAAGTATTCACAAACAATCCTTGTGTGAGTAAAGTAAAATAAATTAATTATTAGTTAATTGCATTAAAATTTGTTACGTAGTTTTGAGATCGCCTTCCAATATTACAAAAAAAAATGAAGTCATATATATTTTTAAGGCGCTATTACACTATTACTCTTTTAATGATGCGAAAATATGGATGCGATTCTAAAAATAATTTTAATAAATGTTCAAGTAAATAAATAAATTAATTAATCATTTTTTTTAGAATCTCATACATGTTTCATTTTTATGATATCAGTATTAATGATTTATTGGGAATTAATAAGTAAAAGTTAAAAAAAAAATACTCATAATTTTCCCCTCAGCTTTCTTTGTATTATATTTTTTCAAGACTTCATAGATATAATGCGAGCAAAGCCGGATCAAGCCACTCTACAACACGTCCCAGTAGGTTTGCTCAAGATTCCTGAGATATCCATAACCTATCACAATGTATGCAGATTGAAGGACACCTGACGGCTGTCAAGTACATCTCGGTGATCAATTACTAGTATTATGTACCATAATAATATTATTATCTTACGGCCATTTTCAATAATGTATCAATGATTATGGATAGATTGTTATGTCAGAATATATGACAACAGATAGACAAAAATCATAACAAATGTATCTGTCGATAGGATATTGACATCAAAGTAAGTGTAAATAGATAGATTTGACTGACCTTAGTAAGCAAAACAAGGGATAGATAGAATATTGAAAACGGCCGTTCATGATAATTTATACCTACAAATATTGAAAATTTGAGCTTCTAAGTTTCAATTATGTTGCTTAACCATGTAAAGACGGCTAACGGCTGTTTTTAATATTCTATCTATCCCTTGTTTGGCTTACTAAAGTCAGACATATCTATCTATTTGCATTTACTTTGATTTCAATATGCTGTCGACGGATTGCCTTTGTTATGTCTTTTGACAATCAAATGTCATTTAATCTGAGATTACAATCTATCCATAATCTTTGATACATTATTGAAAACAGCCGTAAAGCGATTCCGCTGGAATTGAGCGAGCTTATAACCTCGATTTACAATTTTATCAATTGTTTTCGATATATAAATATTATAAATTGCGAAGAAAATTTACGAAAATGTTTTTCTATAAGATTCAATGATAGATTTATCTTTTTCCCATAAAAAAGTGGCTAAGTTTACGAGTATGTCATCATTCTATATCTTTTATCTTTACCAATATCTTTTTATTTACGACTAGCTGTGCTCCCCGGTGACACCCTCGTATTACGATTTCCGTGATAAAAACTATTCTAGATCCTTTCTCGGGTTTCCTGTACATTGGTACAAAGTTTCATCTAAATCAGTTTAGTGGTTTAGGCGTGAAAAAGAGACAATCACACATACGTAGTTATTTTCGCTTTAATAATATTAGTAAAAAAGTAAGGATAACACATTCCATATTGCAACTACTAGACAAAACAAAACGAATACAAAAAGTACAATAGGCTATTACAACACAAAATATCTCCTCACATAGTAAAAAAACGTAAAAAGCGTATCCACACTAATCGAAAATTGCAAAAATAGCAATTCTAACGCTGCATCGATACTGAATGCTTCATTAGGTCTGGCGAGTGAGCTGCCCTTTTGTGCACGCTTTGTTCGGATGAGGGCTGGACGTGAGATATGTATGGATATGATATTACAAGAGAAAATTCCTTTCATTAAGCTTAGATAAGATTTTATTGATTTCTCTACTCATGTTAGATCGTGTTACGTACGTTGATAATTAAAAAAAAATAAACAAAAACTCGTAGTTGTTTTACTCATTATGACAGAGTGTAAATTAGTGAACGATAGTTTTGTACATATGTTTTTAATGTTATCAGACAAAAACTACTGAATCGATTTTAAACATTCTTTCACTATAAGAAAGCTGCATTTTCACTGAGTTACGTAAGGCTAGGCTTAGCAACGGTTTATATAACATTATGCAACGGGAGCCACGCAGATCAGCTAGTAGCTATACATATATTCAAAGTCTAAGTCAAAACGTTTATTTTTCAAATTGGCCACTTTCGAGGCGCTTTAAGAAGGTCATATACATTTACATGATTAATATTTTTTTATTTACCACCGATACGGAAGGCTGTTTCTACCGAGAAGAACCGGCAAGGAACTCAAGTAGTTGCTTTTTTCAAAAAGGTTTAATACAATGTGGAATTGTTTTCATTTGAACTAAATATATGGTCCAAGCAACATTCCTTATGTAAATACTACTTATATTGTATTCTTCATAGTACTTGCGTTGTTTAACCCGCAGGGTATCAAATACAATTTTGTCTGAAAACTAGAACATTACACTGCAACCCGTTTATTTGTTGACCTTTTTGGCATTAAGCCATGTCTAATTGCATTTTAACGATATAAAATAAAATTACAGGGCACGTCCACGTTAGGCTGCACAGAATATAGCTTACAACACATTTACACAACAATCACGTGGTAGCATTACTCGAGCGTGAGGTATCGCTATAAAAAGGGCAGATATATCTTAAGAATTGAATTATTAGCCTTTTATGTCAAAACGGAGATGGCATGTCCACAATGAACTACACATAAATATACATAAACAAAAAATGTCTAAACTTTTGTATATTCATTCTTCACCCATATCTAAAAGCTAACTGATTTACTGACTGACATATGCCCGGTTCCTATAAACGACGGAATGTCATAGTATAACACAAACGAATGGTTTTCAAAACGGGCGGTTCTAATCAACCAATCAGAACCAAGTTTTGGTAGTTATGTTAACGTCACGTCCATTATAGAAACGCTTTAGACTTACGCCTAGTAGGATATTGTACTGTCCGTAAGTAAAACGATTAGTTTTATTTTTACAGGAACTGGGCGATAGTGATCCATCAAAGCACAGCCCAAACCGCTGGACGGATCGGGCTGAAATTTGGCATGCAGGTAGATATTATGACGTAGGCATCCGCTATGAAAGAATTTTGATCAAATCCCACTAAAACGGTTATTATGCTTACATTATTTTACATTGCTTTTTAACCCCACGTTTCGAACTCTTCACGCTCACCAAAATGTCGGACTAACTGATAATGTATAATAAACCGCGTTTTAAATCCGCTAATTTTTTTATACAATTATTGGTCCTGTAACATAAATAACAGCCTTAATAAAAAGGTCAGTATTTCTCAAGAAAATTATTAGCCTCTCATATCGACGGACCGTCCCAAGGGCGACTTTGGGTACAGTGGGTCGTATTTATCAATTTGAGATATTGTGTCGTATTATTCCTTAATTTAATATCAATAAATATAAACAACACATTACAACACTTAAACACAATAATTTCGCATTCTATGAATATTATGAAGGTGGAAGTTTTGTTTGTCAATAACACCGCAACTACTGAACGGATTCAGATACAATTTAGTATTCCGATAAGCTATTAACTGTACTGGGCGAAAGGATATTTTTTATTCATCTATAGACCTCTAAGAAACTAATATAAAATACAACTACAATAAAAATGGCAGAATTTCTCAAGAAAATTATTAGCCATTTTATATCGATGGGCCCGTCCCTAGGGTTACCTTGGGTACAGTACGACGTATTTATCAACTTGAGATATTGCTCGAATTAGTCGTCCGCCATTTTGGTATGATATCCTATTCAATAGTGACTGCCCATAGATGGCCTGTCATAAATAAGTGACAGTATTATATTGTCCAGTTGTATACACTTGCTTTTTGACCAATAAAAACCATTGATATAAAGATATAATTTTTCGCTTGTTTTGTCCTTATATGCAATAATTATTATTAAGGCAGGATGGCTTGTCATAAATAGGTGTATAATATTGTCCAGTTTTGTACACTCATACTTTTTTGGTCAATGAAAACTATGGGTATATAGGTATAATTCTTCGGTTGTTTTGTCCTTAAGTGCAATAATTATTAAGGCAATGCCTCCTCTATTATACCCCGACATGGAACTGTAAACCCCCTGGTGAGTAACGGGGTTTTTTAGACTTGGCATGTAAAAATACCACCAAAGAGACCTTTCTTTTTGCATCAGACAAGTTTTCAGCCTCAAACATATCCCCAAAAATGGCAAATCGAAATATGTTATTTTAATCTTCTTGTATAAGGCATATGCAACAGAAACTAAATAAGTATTTGTTATAAATAATTAATATCAATGATATTGGTTAACAATTAACAATATATTATAGAACATGGTTTTCTATTGCTAGCTGATACATGTCGACCGCAAGGCCAACCGTGGTTGATCACCGCAAGTGTATCGGGCTTAATTTCAACGTATTTATTATTTATAATGCCTGCTGTATCGCTTTAGTACAATGCGATAAAATCTTTTTTTATATAAAGACAAACACATTTTTATACTGTCAATTCCACTATATTAACACTTTTTACAATAATGTTTTATTTATTTAAACACGACCGGTTTCGTACACCATCGATGATGAGGATGATGTACGAAACCGGTCGTGTTTAAATAAATAAAACATTATTGTAAAAAGTGTTAATATAGTGGAATTGACAGTATAAAAATGTGTTTGTCTTTATATAAAAGTGATATGCAATTCCATCAAGAAGTATCAATACAAAGTATAAATAAAATACTTTTTAAAGGATTTTAAACGCGGTTTATTATACACTAGCTTTCCGCCCGCGGCTTCGCACGCGTGGGCT
>LQNK01001262.1:138021-161338 GCA_001586405.1 Phoebis sennae
GCCAATGTTTATCTAGAACATTGCCACTTTTTGCCAAATACGGGATTCGAACTTGAAACTTTTGATCTAGTGAAATGAAATGAAATGCTTTATTTACAACCACATCACTACATAGTATAAAACAAAGTCGCTTTTTCTGTCATGTGTCATGTTGTATGTCCCTATGAACGCTCAAATCTTTAAAACTACGCAACGGATTTTGATGCGGTTTTTTTTAATAGATAGAGTAACTCATGAGGAAGGTTTTCATGTATAATATCATCCCTTAAATAGTGGACAAATACTGTTATTTTTGAGGTTTCTAATGTGATGTCGCAAATAATTTCATTTTTTCCGCTTACATTGCAAACGCAGGCTGAATCCTACGAGATTTATCAAAATAATGTACTAAGTATTGTACACAATGAAAAGGTCTACAGAAAACTCCGCGATAGTATATCAGCATTGCACCCGTGCGAAGCCGGGGCGGGTCGCTAGTTAGTATATAAAGAAGACATTTTTTACTACTACTACTTATTACTACATAGGGGACAGAGAAAAAAAAATCAGGCAAAAAGACCTTCCCATCAGCACAGCAGCGATAATTTAGTATCGCTGCACTGACTTTATCTAGTGGTACTTACTTAATTATTAGCAGCAGCTTATCCTACTACACCAAAACAGATGAACTGATATGGATGAATTTTAGTACAAAGATAGTTCATTGTTAATTAACATGTAAGACACCGTTTATTTCATCAAATCAAGCTCATTATGCTTCATCATATTCTCTTCAAGTTCATCATAAAAAATATCTACTTATTTCCCAATAACCCACAACCTCCGGCGCAATATACCATTGCCACATCCACTGCGCTAATAGGGTTGTCAATTCATCCCCATATATAGTTCGTGTAAACTTTACAATATTAAACATTTTATTACGAAAATATCTCGATCACAGTGAAGCGAGATTAAACGCCGAGCATGCAGTCCAAATAAAATTTTTAATTGCGGCCCGGGTCGCCGTCATTATGGGAAAAGAATTTAAACGTATGACATTACAAGGGTTGTCAGTTATTGAAAGAAAGAAAGTTTATACTGACATAACACACACAATAATATTATTATTTTTTTTTAACATTTTTTTTTTCTCAAGAAACTTAAATAGTTTCGGTCACTTTTTTATGCTATAGCAGGCAAGCGGAGCACGCGATTCACCTGATGGTAATATGATATGATGACCACGTGCTTAAGCCAAGTAGAGATCATGTTGTGGCATTAAATCTGTACTTTCTTCTTGCAAAAAATTTCTTATTATTATTATTGTTATTAATATCATTGCTTTTAAATAGTTATGATAAATTTATTATCAACTAAGGAAAATTATATGCATATAAAAATTATACAATTAAATCAGTACTACTAATATACGCTACTATCACGGAAGCATTAAATAAATAAAAAATGTATACCGAGTTTTTTGGGGACTTCAGTATTATTTGTTTCAAATTTTACTACAGTATAAATGTAACTCTAAAGCTAGATTGGTAGATTAGCATTGATGTAATGTCGTATTAAGATTCACGGAGACAATTGCTATGCAAGTACTATAAATTGTTTGAAAAGCAAAAATAGACAAAACAACGTTACTTCTCATAAGTCTCCGTAATAATAATAATAACAATTTAATTTCTAGATAATCATCCATATAATTTGTTAGTACAAATTGATCTTACAAACTATGTTAGTATTTATTAAATGTAATTCGATAATAATTATCGAATTACATTAATAGTTCGTCGCTTTTAGCCAAAAACAAACTTTTTATTCAAATAAAAATAAATAATAAATTCCTGGTTATTTTTACACTTTCAGACTTAAAAAACATAATTGTAGCCACTTAAATTAAATACGTTGGCACCCCTAACCGGTGTAAAAGTTCATTTAGAGACTGCTACCGTTTTACCCAAAAACATATTTTTATAATTACGAAACACTAATTATAAGGCAGCGATTATCGTCAAGAATGTTGTTACAATGTTAGGCATTGTTGTGACAATTAAATTAAATTTTACATACATTTAGCATATAAGGCCCGTTTCGTTATCTTTTGAAGTGGATTAATCTTACCGTTAAGTGAAAATGTTATTTTAAAGGACTGTTCTATTTTTGAAATTATAATTTTTAATTTGGACTGTGTTTAAATCTTCTTTAAAATAAATTGCCATGAATGTAATCGTAATTTTAAGTCAATATTAAAGGATTTTTTATATGTCAATGTTAATATGTTGCAAATAATGTTTTTTTCAAAAATCTCAAAATAAAAAATTAATTAAATATTCTGGGACACATAATACTACGCCATCTATTTCCTAACTAAGAAAACCTGTACTGTGAAAACTAGATAGCTGATAGACATACTTAAACAAACCATTTTTTTTAAAATACTTACTAAAGATAAATTAACACCCAGGCAGTAGATAATTACAATGTTCATCACAAAACAATTTTCTACTCGTGGGGATCGAACCCACACTAAAACCTCCGGTGCAAAAGACCATTACTGTACCCACTGCGCCAATCGGGTCATTAATCTTAGATAAAAACATTTATTTCAATAAATAACCTCAGTTTTATGTTCTATTAAGTATACCTTCTGAACAAATGTTTATATCTAATTTCATATAAAACAAACTGAATTTACTCCGTTCGTAAAGAGTAACCAAAAACTTCATTAAAACTTGTGGAAATCCATTACATACATTTCACGTCCAATAGATTACATTGAACATGTAATCTACATGTGTAGAATCTAGATGGAATAAAAAATACCTGTGCGCCTGGGACTGCCATTGGATTGGATTGAAAACAAATTGAGATTTCTTAAACAGTGAGGTTTGGGAAAATCTACAGGAGGTGTATCACTATCACTACATAGTATAAAACAAAGTCGCTTTCTCTGCTTGTCCCTTTGTATGCTTGAATTTTTAAAACTACACAACGGATTTTGATGCAGTTTTTCAGTGACCTGAGAATATCAATGGATGACATTTCAACAAAATTCCTATTGGACCACACGTACACTCTACTCTTTCAAAATTGAATTAAATTGTAAAAATAATTCCAAATCGGTCCATTAATGCCGGAGGTATGCAACATACATAAAAAGTAGAGTCATGATAGTTAAAGTGAGTTGCCAAGGTACGTATATCTAGTTAATCAAAGAAAGGAAAATTTTAAAAAAATATTGTATTGTATTGTATATGGTATTGTAACCAATAACAAAACTTCATTGCAATCAAGGCAAATTTCTTCACCGTGAAGGTACCACTTCATATAAAGACCCATAAAAGATCAACGTACCTTTAAAATACTTTAATTTATATAGAAATCCTTTCAAATCAAAGATAACGTTCAGTCTATACAGGATAAACCTGCACACCTGGGATTGCCATCCGAACGGATTGAAAACAAATTGTCAAGGGAGAAAACTGAGGCTTCTAAGAGTTGAAAAAATCGGTGATATATCACGCGTTAAACAAAGATATTAGGTTAGGTTATCCGATATTTAAGCTAGAGATAAAATGTTGCAATTTTATTTTATTTTCTTTATTGGAAACAGTACAGATACATTAACAAAATGCACATAAAATATAATCTTACTTGCTAAATATACATAAAGATGCCTCCTAAAAATGTTCCACGGAGTACATATTAAGGTTATACAAACACATAGTAGAATAACAAAAACCAATGAGAGAAATCCTGATCAATAGAACCTATCATGCATACAAAGGGTTGGAGACAAACAGATTTTTGAATTTTTTACACACAGTATTATTATGAGCTCAATAACAATTTTTAACATTAAATTTGTAAGACGATGAGGCACAGGAAAACATGTCAAGTTATTTCATACGAGTATTATGAAAACTATGCATTCTGCGTCAAATTTATCTTTAAGGAACGATTTGATGGCTAAGCAACAACTTTTGAATGATAAAAAAAAATAACTTCTGACAGTTTAACTTAAATTTTCAGAAATAAAAAATCCTAACGTCAAATTACACCATGAAAAAAATTAATATAAAATGTAACAGCAATTTTGTACAGGCACTGAAGGTCCAGATATTAGGGTCATAATCACTTTGTCGATATCCGTTATGACTAGGGCCGTACTTTACAGCAAACGACCTCATGGAATAGCTCCCATAATAATCTATGATGTAAACATTAATTTTAATGGTTTTTTCACTGTATGTTTTTATCAGTTTCGATGGGCTCTTGTTTTTCTTGATTCGTCCAGAAAGGAAAGGGACATTAAATATAGAACTAAAGTTTTTATGTGATCATCTAGATAAGTTTTTTTTCTATCGTAAAATTTACTCTTATTATGTCAAGATGATAAGTCAATAAACATATACAACATCAAAGTGCCTCAGATGCCTCTGGCTTGAAAGAAGAGGAGAACAGGACTAATGATAGCAAGTTGGGAGAGGAATAGAATGATAATATAGGCCTCTAGACCCCCGATCGCCGTACGAAAGATAGTGAAATACTGCGTCATGCCGGTCTTCTGCTGGGGGTTGGTAATTACACCGGTGCGAGCTTTTATTGCTTAAGATTTTACCCGTCGCCACACGGGTAAAATGGATATTCCTTATACCCACCACGCCAATTGAGTTATCGAGTGGTTAGTATATTAATATCGATTCAGATTATCACTCCTTATTACTAGTTAAACAGGAATTAAGTAGGAAGTAGTTTGCCCATTGCCCCCGTTTTTGTTCAGCTATGATCCGTCAATTAGGCATAATTCCCAATTAACCTAGCTATGTTTTGGGTCGAGGCGATTAACCGAACTTAGCACAAACAAGATAGTAAATATGTTAGTGACGTATTTTCTTTTTTTCCGCATCTATAAGAGAAACACTTTCTGACAGTAAGCTGTATCTCATAAAGCGTAGCTAGAAAGCTTAAATTTTCATAAATTATGTATTTTTTACAAAAAGAATATTAAGGGGATCTGGTACAGAACCCTTTGTGCGTGAGTTTGACTAACACCAGTTTTTATGATAAAGGAAGATAGGAGAAATAGTAAAAAAAACTATCAGGCTTTGGAATGTACCGTATGTATCGACGACTCGATTGGCGCAGTGAATGTAACACTGGTGTATAGCGCTGGAGAGTGTGGGTTCGAGCCCCACGGGTAGATAAAATTATGATGTGATGAACATTGTAATTTTCTATGGGTAATTTACCTGGGTTTTTATGTATCGTATTTATTTATAAAAAAAGTATATATAAGTACGTCAGTTATCTAGTTTCCATAGTACAAGTTTTAGCTTAGTTTGGGACTAGATGGCGTAATATTAAATGTCATTATATTATACTATTACTTGCATCATTTCAACATTAATATTAACTTGTATATTAAGACTATTTGACAGTAGTATACATAGAGAAATATCAACCAATAAACACGTACAAAAAGTCCTTTTACCATGACCCTCGCAATACGGCGTCATTTATCAAGCCCCGATTAGAACCGACGTGACTAAGCACTATTTTTGACCCCAGTAACAGCTCTATATAATTACAACTCCTTGTTATAGGAACGTGTTTTAATTAGAGCTAAAAAGGGGAAAACATGTGAGGTATCGATTAAGTAGTGAAAGAAAAATAAATTTATTTGTCCACACATGTGAAAGGCGTCTTTTATAAATTAGTGACGAAGCATTATTTTGGAGCTTACGACCAGCTCTATATAATTACATCTCTTTGTTATCGGAACGTGTTCTAATTAAAAGGTAAAAATATGTGAATTATTGATCGTGTGGTGTAAAAATACACCCTTATTTTTAAAGCTTTAACAAGGATACATGACGTGACGTAACACTGTTTTGGATCGTAGGAACAGCTCTATATAATGTATATTTCATTTTTATTGGGCTGTGTTTTAATTACAAGAGTAAAATATTATATGTATCGATTGTGTGATGTCAGAGATTTAAGCGATATTGGTTCGCGAATGTATTAAGTACCTATTCGAATTAAGGTGACTAAGCACTTTTTTATAGTTACAACTCTATATAATTCCTTGTTACTGAGATCTTTTTGTACTTATTCTTATCACAGTAATATTGCAGTAAACGTAACTATTGAGACTCGACATGTAGGTAGTATTATGAATCTTATAAGAAATGATACCGAAGTCCATTTAATATAAAAAGCTAGTTAACTGAGACTTACCTCAATAAATGTAACAGTTTAAACATGAGTACAAATGTATCATATTCCAAAGAAATTAGCATTTATAAAATATTTGCCGCTCACGGCTTTACGTTACATTTGGGTTCTATAGATTAATATAAAGTCCCCTATAACCTAATTTAATCAAAATCCTACCAGTAGTTACGACATGATTGACAGACAAGCAACCAAACATATAGACATCTAAATATAAAACATTTATAATATTAAGTATACTTATTTAGTGTATACTTAGTATGAGTCACAAGACATGAAAATTCTGCAAATCTTCGTAGAAACAAATATCTTAAATCAACTTACAAATGTAGCTTCGTGAAAAATATAAAATTTCCGTCGCAGTCAGATAAATCAGAACGTAAAAGACGCATAAAACAAAAATGCTAACTCAATTTTATTATTTAAATCAATACGTATGAGTAAGGTTCTATTTCTGTCCAAGCAGATGCTTTGAGAGTGCTTTGAGGAGACCGTGTTCAAAATTGAGTTCTACTTATTTATGATAAGGTAGATTTTAGGGTGGGAGGTGATGAGCCATAAATAATACAAATCTCTGATGAATTAGTCTGACGGATATCGGATATATGTAATTTAAGTCAGATATTTCGCAGGCATGCTCGGGGCTCATGTGTTGACCGGTTCCTATTATAGCAAAGACATTACAGTCCTTGTTCCATTGGAATGTCTTATTGTAATTAATATTTGACACAGAACTTCTCAAAATACTATCAAAGTAATCTATTTCTTGCACAGATTAGAGAAGATTAGAGTGGGCCAAAGACTTGAGTGACGTTTAAAAGCAAATACAAAATTCAAAAGTAAATACAAAAAACGTTTGTCTAGTTTGACGTAATATGTTACAGATGTGCACGTGTACTTACGAGAAATAAGGTAAAAACGTAAGGAATATTCTGGAAATTTATCTCGGATACGAGAAAATAATTATTTTAGAAAACATTTCAAACGCAGGAATTATAAAAATTAACAGGAGTAATTGCCGAAACGAGACCATTTTCCTTTCAAAATTTGATAGAACGGAAATTCCTCAGAAACACAAAGAAATCAGGCGAGGGACAACGATCCCTTCATATTTTTACTAAAAAAGTCAGTAAAACCTTGGTCATGTCGATCTAAAATCCTTCGTATTAACCTCAATCCAACGCAATAGTCATAATATATCACAAAATAGAACACGAATACATTTGTAACGATGACATGGTAAAATTTAACTCTTCATTGGAAATCCGATCCGTGAAAATCCACGTATAAATTGGTTTTGAAATATTATTTGGAATCGAAAATGATGAGGGATTTATAAATATTATTTTATCACGATATAAAATCAGAATTTTGATGTGAAAATGTGACAATTGAATTATTTAATACGCCAATAATTTGTGAAGTCCTAGTATTTATAAAAAAATAAACTGTGAATGTTTGTAGCCGAAGCTAATACATTGAATTGAAGTAACTAAGTAAAATAGGTCCTATGAAAACTATGAACCCTTTAAAAATTCTATAGAAGAAAAATAAATTTTGCTTCAGAAATAATTCTGATTAACTTTCATTTCAGACAAACTTTCAATTCAGACGACGAAGAAAATGTCATGATCTCACTAAGGAATTCTTATAAATTAGTCTATAAGTAAAACGCAGTACTCCTACAGTTTCTTGCGAATATGAAAGATACCCTCTAAATAAAGCTGTAAATGGATATGACTTGAAATATTAGCTCAGGGACAAATAAATCAGACAACTTTTCAGACAAATTTAATCCAAAAATAGATTTGCTGTAAGATTTGAAGACTTTCGGTAATGAACTGTGAAGAGGGTTGAATCAAAATATTGTCCCAAAAGATAAATTAATATCCCCGAAATATGTGATTGGTGAGACAATCTTATATCGTTCCTTTGGTACTAAATTAGTTACAGAACCCATTCTATTTTGTGGTATAACGACTGAAGATTAATAAATTACTATTTTGAAAATTGAAAAATTGAAATTTTCGGAATGAAGTTTTTTTAAATTTTGTTTTGCATTTAACACAAAATATTTCTTCAAAAGTTTCTTAAAAGGTAACGTCTTAATCTGGTAGATGTCTGATCTTGTTTCTATCAGACGCTATAACGTAATTGGTCCTATTGTTCTAACTAATTTGCAGTGCTGTTATCCTGATGAAGTGCACCTAACCAAAATGCAATCAAATTATCTACTACAGTACAAACAACAAACAACCTTTTGCACCAATTAATACAGCATTATTCCTAAGTTACTTAGAGAATAATGTCTAATAGCCAGCTTTTTTTTTTCAAAATCCTGGTCATGCAAGTATTTACAACGAATTGAACAAATTTTTTAATCACATCCGTTGTTATCTAACATAATAAATCCAATCGTAATGCAAACAAATCATCTAATCCATAATATACAAACTATGAGCTTTTTGTAAGAGTGAATTTAAAATGATTCTTGCCATCCGAACTCGATAATAATTTTTGATCTGAAATAAAATATCGGCAATTTGGAAAAGAGCAATAAGTTTACTTTATAAAGTTTGCCATAATTCTTAAACAAAACTAGCATTTAGCCTACCAAATTGCAAAACAATTCACAACTCTGTCTAAACTACAAGCCTCTACGACAAAATATGCATTAATTCAATTCCTAATAAAGCATCCACAATCCCAGCTGAGGCAATTTAGATATTCCCGAGCCAGAGTCGTGAAATGGGAAAATTGCACCCGCCTTAAGCCAAATCTTATGCACTCGTGACTCATAACTTTGCCACTTTCCAAACTCTGCACTATTTAGGGCCAATTCCGATGCTTGGATTGCATTAAGAGTGTTCAAGAAATTATTAATTTGCAATATTTGTGTACTATTCAAAATAAACAGTATTTAAATTTGACCTTGCTACTTATGAACTGCCTTCCCAAAATTGTACATTTCCATCAGTACTTCGGAACCAACTTACGGATAAATTGATATTTATTCAAAAAATTAAATATTATTACCACTTACTAGATCAAACGCGACACGAGCTAATTCTTAAAGTACAAACTACGGCAAAATACATTAATTCACTTCTAATAAAACATCCACAATCCTAGCTAAGCAATTTAGATATTCCAGAGGCAAAGCCGTGAAATGGGAAAACTGCACCCGCCTTAAGCCAAATCTTATGCACTCGTGACCCATAATTTAACCAATTTCCAAACTCTTAGGCCTAAGATTTAGGGCATATTTCGATGCATGGATCGGATTGCTTTGCTTGTAACCCAACTACGACACAAAGAGGGTAGAGTTTTTGGAGGGTATGGATATATTATGTGGTGAAGATCAATTTTTTGGTACGCCCTACAACTTAAACGGCTAGACGAATTTTGACATTCATTAGAATTAGAGTGTATTGTTGTGATTTTCAATGAATTGAAAAACAAAAAAAGAGTAAGAAGATTTATTAATTATTTAAGTTTTGTAAAAAAATTGTATTGCGTCTCTCGAACGAGATTTAAATTACACAGACTTAAATTTCTATGCAGATACTAACTAGCGTAAATTCAAAATAGCTAAAAACTAAAATCGTATATGTTCGTTGTGCATTACCACGTGGACTTAACCTCAAAGAACGGCGATAAAATAGTTATGATGAAGTATATAGTAAATATTTTGCTTATAATAATAAAATTGGACACGTACACGTATAAAACTCATCAGCCTCTTACTAATAAGCTCAGAGCTTCATATAACCTTCGGGCCTTGTAAGAAAATATGAAAGATAACGAACGAGATGGAAAACCGATAGATTAGATTCAGTAGCGATTTAAAAATTTAACAGTGCTCATATAATTATGTTATTTGTACTGTTTTACCTGTTTAGTAAATTTTATTTTTTATTTTATTTAAAGGAACACCAACAGTACATGTACACTACATTTAAAGAGAAAAAAAATGCATATCATGGTAGGTACATGCATCAATTACAGGCGTTCTCAGCATTCGTTGTTAACATATTAATATGGGCGATTATTAAAAAACAATCAATCGCTAAAATCTAAAAATGCCTGCAATTGTTTAACAACTGCTATTAGCTACGAATTAATTACAGCCTTAGTTTAGGTGACAAATAAAATGATAAGTTTGTAGAAAACATTGAACCTCAATGCACGCGGCTTCGCCCCCATAGCATAATGTAATATACATTATAGTCTATAAAATAAAGCCTATGTTACTCGTGGCTAATGTAGCGTAATGGTGAAAAAATTTTTAAAATCGGTCCAATAGTTTTTAAGTCTATTCATTACAACCAAATAAACAAAGTTATCGTTTATAATATTAGTGTACATTACAATTATACATCATTTTTCAAATCCATCCAATAATTTCAAAGATTAGCGCATTTAAGTAAATAAAGAAAAAAATGTTTTGCTTAATAATATTAGTATAGAAAATATATTGTTTTTGAAACAAATACAGAAGGGAAAATCTTGTTAACAAAATATAAACAAGCAGCGTATTACGAAACGGATGCATCTGTGGCATGACGGCGCGCTTATTTAAATTGCATCGAGTAGGGCAATTCCATGAAAATGTCTCCCAGTGACTAAAAAAAAATATGTTTACTATTGATATTAAAAATACTTTATTTTAATGGCAAAACTATCGTATTTTATGTTCTGACAAAGTTCAACACATTTTTGTTTCTAGTTTTTACATTATTCGATCATTTTACAAATAGCGTCGAGAGTGTCAGTAGAACGTATATTTTGTTGTTGACTTTTAATTTATTTTTACGGGAAGTATTTCGAATTATTGTAGTAATTTCCTATGTTTTTACAAGTTAAAGTAACTACCTGTCGATATGTAGTTCTTCATTTGCGAAAACACAATATTTTATAAAGATATGAAGTTAACAACATTGCTATGTCAACGTGTAGTGTCAGTCACGAAATAATCCGATTTTTCTTTATAACTTTAGTAAAAATTTTTCTTCGAGCCTAAAAAAAATAATCTTCCTCCTTGACAGATTCACAAATGTTATGCTGACTGTAATATTTTTCTACTGTCAATAATAACTCTAAAAAATAATATAAACGTTTGTGTAGTGTCAGTCACGATTTAGAGTCAGTCCCACAATAGGTGGAGTGAGTGGCTGTTTTTATAATAGTTAATGTATAATTTTGTTTGTAAACTGTGTATAAGGAAAATTAAAGCAGAAAGAGAACTCAAAAACCTATGGGTTATTTAAAAACTGAAATAGAGAAACCAAAAACTGTAAGCAACTGCAATGCTTAATAAATCGGACATAAATAGAGTATGTTCTCAACAATTTGCGTAAAAATAAATAAATAAGAGACGAGCATGTATAAAAATAAGTTTTAAGAAAAAAAAAATGCTGGAATCCATCAATACATCTGCGATGGATCAGTCGCCTACAAAAGCATTTGTGGCAAGAAATTCATACGGAAAAGCTGTCGCAAAAACAAGGAGAAATCCACTGTGACGTCCTTTAAAGTGTAAAACAGCAGTGTACACATTGGCTTGATTCATAATTTCCGACATAGAACCTCCAAAATTAAAAAAAATATCAGTCCCGATACACTTAAAAATTTCAAGGATTTTTATGTTGAAGACGATATAAGTCACTATAATCTTGAAATTAAAACAGAATTATGGACTATTAATGTCCTCCTCCTCCTTATCCGCCTCAAAGGTGGAAAGAAATTTAAAAAGTAGAACCGTCTTTGAGTGATTAAAATTATTGAATAATTTCTATTTCACCTTCTCTGTTAGTTTCTCCGTGGCCGCTATGTCGGTATCTAATTAACTCGTCAGGATTAACAATCAAGGTGATAAAACTCAGGGTGAGTTCAATTTCCGCAGGAGACGTTAAAAAATTTGGTCTAGCAGGGCATAGAAGGCAGATCAGCTACTTGCCTCTCAATTAAAATTGACCAGCGAAACTGATTTAACATCCACCCTATACCCCACTAGTGAACATGGCACTTCACCCATTAATATTAGTTTCTAAGATTTCATTAAAATATCCAACCAAATTGCAATACAAAGTGACTGTAGTGTCAGTCACGTTTTGGTATGTAGTGTCAGTCACGAATTATTCCTCAAATAAATAATTTTCTACAAAAGCAAGTGTGTTTGTTTTACCATTTTCTAATAGCCTCATTCATGTATTCCATTTTAAGACAAAATTTAAAACAATAACGCTTGTAGGGAGGAAGAATTTGCAATTTGAAAAACAGTCTCGAAAACGACTTCCTTTTGGATGTAGTGTCAGTCACGTTTATGTTTCCTTTAATATTTTTTATTTCATAACTTTGTATGTGCCCTTTTTTTACAGAAAGAACAGTTGATGCTTCTGGTATAGATTCATGGTAAAAATGAAACAACAACCCTAATAGAATTCTTAATATAAGACAAATTAGAACGAAAATTGCGTCAAATGTAGTGTCAGTCACGTATGGAATTGCCCAGTATACAGTTAAATTGGAGAGTTAGTAAAGGATTAACGGGTTTATATGGAGAAATATAATTACATATAGCACCAACAATGTGCAAGCCAGAATGAAATGATTTTTTTGTGTACACTAGCAAATACAACTAAACATTTCTATAGACGACTCAAACGCTCTGGGTAATTCAAGGAAAAAGCTTAAAATCAGAATATTACAAAGGTTTATTGAGATATTTTTTATGAAATAAATTAACACCGAATCCCACTAATATTGTTAAAGTTTGTTTTTTTGTGTCGATTACACCGCAACTACTGAGCTGATTTTTATGAAACGTCGTATACAGGTAGGCTATAAGCCGAATTAGGTGATAGGATTCTTTTCATTTTAAAGTCCCCAAATTTAAAGCCAAGCCAGTATGAAATAGATTGAAATTATTTTTGTTAGCTTAATAAAAGGGCAAAAGACCTATGTCTCTATAGTATATGAAGATTCACTTTAAATGTAAAACTAGCCGCTAGAAATAGTCCGTAGACCAAATCTAAACGGCTTAGTACATAATATATATCGCCACACAGTTGTGATTTATTCACAAAATAACGTACAGTGATTGATATATTTCATCGTTTTTACTAAGCCGAAAATACGCTTTTGAAATTTGTGGTTGCAATATGTGGAGACTGAAGGAATTATTAATTTATTCACAGAAATATGGATGATACAAATTTTATAGGCGAATTTAATTAGTGTTGTAAATCATTAAAATAAAATCCGTTTATTTCAAACAAAAAAGTCCATATTCATTTTATTATACACTATACATTACACATATAAAATAGTCTGGGAAAAATAATCTTAATATAAAGCGTACTTAACACACACACACATAGCCACCGTTCACCGACATGACAGCTCGAGTCGCCTCGGAACAGTGAGCGCAAATTTCATCGCTTTGAAGAAAACATACATACACGGGATAGACCTGCACCTATCTGTTTTGTGAAACATTGTAATCGGTCGTTTAATGAAAGTATTTTAGTCATTTTATCAGTATTTTAAATCAACAGTTTTATAGCTCTCCTTACCGATTTCGCCCATGGTGGCCAGTTTAAACTGAGACTAACCAACTGCGCAGGAGATATTATAGAACACACGCAAACACAGGAGCACTCTCTATTACACTCATAACCCGATGGGGCGGCAGATCGACACGACCAGAGAAAAATCAGGCGCAGGACCGACGGCTTTAGGTGATCTCCTGATGAATGACATTTTTTCTTTAGCCCCATCAGGTATTCAAACCCGAGACCCCTCGATCAGTAAAAATGCAACCACAAGCCTAATGAGGCACTGGTAATACTCAATCAACAAAGGGTGTAATGAAAGTGATAAGGCATGTACGTGTCTGAAAACAAGTAGAAGCATGATCTTATTGACCGATATATCCATCAGTGTCACGCCTGCAACATGACTCGAACAGTGTTCCTAGCATAGAGTATAAATTGATATAGAGCTGGCGAGGATGAATTATTTGACTGTTCTGAGTTGCAAATTGAAAAGGCAAGCAGAGAAAAATTACTAAATTGGATATCTATAAGTGTATCATTGTAAATTAAAAATGGATATAATAGTTGTCCATAAACACACACACACACACACACACACACACACACATTTTTTGACAAGCACTCTATTCCCTAAACTACGGGAGTACCTACGTACATAGAGAACAGACTCAGTACTGAATAATTTATGTGCTCATATTATGACAGATTATAGAGCAAAGAGCTTGGAGTGTTGAAAATAAAACAAGTAGACGGAAATATGATCCAAAACCAAACATTTTTAAGGTTTGCATAAAAAGTTCACAAACTTTTAATGGATGACAGCCGCGCTACTGGTCCCAACTATTCCGAGATATCGAGTAGGTGAACAGTGAATACGTAGGCGTTGTTTGAGCGCACTTTGCATGGAGTTTGTCCTCTGTACCTATCTGTTTAGTATGACGATCTCGCATCGCGCCTATACCTATTTATACTCTACGTTGCTACATCTCATATAAAAGCATTTTTGGATATCATACGGATCAGAGGTAATGAGAATACATGGTTACAAACAGCCTACATGTACGCGCTCTTTACTTATGTATTTTATATTTTATTTAGGGCAGGATAACAAATGATTATGTTAGCTTAGAAAACCATTTTTATACTGCGATGATAGGTATGAAAAATATAGTAATATTATCTCAGTTTTTACGCTGTAACAAACCGATGTAATCCCTTAATATGAAAAACTAGTAACTCAAATAACTTATTCATTTCATTAGAATTAACTTTCGAAAATGACTACCGTTACAGTTATAAGTCCAACCCTATAATGTAACTTTTCACTGCCAAACATTGGATACTACGATGTAACTAAATTGAAAAGTGCCTATTATGAACATTATAAAACGTACGTTATTACTTTAAATTTATAACACAATATTCTTCCATTTTGAACCCATACTATCTCAGGAAAAGATTACTATATTGCATCTATTGAGTATCAAATAATTCACAAGTCTAACGGCCGTTTTCAATATTCTATCTATCCCTTGTTTTACTTACTAAAGTCAGGCAAATCTATCTATTGGCACTTACTTTGATTTCAATATCCTATCGACGGATTACCTTTGCTATGACTTATGTTAATCTAACGTCATATAATCTAACATAACAATCTATCCATAATCTTTAGTACATTATTGAAAACGACCGTAAATAAACATACTGTTGCTTCATTTCAGAAAATACAAGTCTATTACTCAGTTTAAATCCGGCAACCAGACCAATCCATCATATAAATTCTAAGCTATAAAATAAACCGCAGCGGTTCGCACGCTCGTCTGTACCCTGCATGCTGTCTGTGTATTATTCTAGTTAAATATGAAACTCACATTGCTTGATAAATACATTATGTGGTAGAGGTATACCTCAGACCTTACAAATAACAAATGGCGTTTTTGTTATTAAAATGGATAATAAGTGTAACAAATAAGTATTTCGTGCGTATATCATTTATATTATGACGTTTTATTTTGCTATGAATACTTGCATAAAGTATATGAAACCGAAATCTTATTATGCATATCTCGAGCATAATTTCGGCATACTCAAATGCACATTTAATTTTGGAGATTCTTATCATTCTGTCTATTGAACGGGTTATACAATGATGGCATATAAGTCATGTATCATTTATTTAGTAATACCAACAGTTTACATTTAATCACAGTCTACGAAAATACACTGAGTTTTAACCTGAGATTACCGTGTGGAAAACAGTATTCATAGTCTATAGTAATCGTATAAAACCGCAGCGTTACGACCGCTCGCTTACAAACCTCATGCATTATTCTACTAAAATTTGTCCAACAAATGCTTAGTGGAATATATTACTTGTACAAAACATTTGCACGCGTAAGGGTCGAGCGTTTTCATTTGTATGGGCGATTTGGCGCGTTGCCGGAATCCGTTTTTGTCGAGTTTAAAAAATTGACGTATTGAATAAATGTGTTTTTAGTTCGCGTATGTAAATATAGACTTTTTGTCTGTCTGTGTTTACTACACGTTTTGGGAAAGATAAATAGTAAAAGTTAAAATATCTTATGATCGATGGATGGCTTCATCGTAAAAGTACGTCGAGACGTATAAAATAACCATATAATATGATAAACTTACTGACAAACTCATAAAATCAATTGTCTGTTTTAGCCTCAGTTTATGCATATCGTAACTCAGTCAGTCAAAAAGTTCCTCAGTCAACAACATATTTTTCTCTTTATTTGCTCTATAGAATACAGTAATAAAGTGATAATAAATAAATAAATAAATATTAAATATTCTCGGACAATTAAACCACGCTACTTAGTCCCAAAGCAAAGCTTGTAGGAAACTAGATTACTGATAGACATACTTAAACATACTTTTTTGTAAACACATACGTACTATAGATAAATTAACACCCAGGCAGTAGCCAATTACCATGTTCATCACATCATAATTTTCTGTTCCTGGGGAACGAACCCACACCCACCGGCGCAATAGCCCATTGCCACATCCACTGCACCAGTTACCTTATTGTGTTTTAACACAATTAAATACAAGTCTTTAAATTTTTATTTTTGATGTGATTTGTATTTAATTTTTTAATTTAATTATAATTTGGTTTTTATTGAACATTTTTAAATATTTTTAATGTTTTAATTTTAATTCTGATATTTTAATATGTATAATGTTTTTGTTTCGATATTGATTTTGAATTTTTATTTTTAAATTGAATTTGTATCAATTTTAAATATTTAACATAGTTTTTTAAGTGTGTAAATTTTATTTTATTTATTGAGGTTCACCAAACAGATGTTACATTAGTACTTACACTATTTATACTTAACTATGAAATTTATAAAAGTTATAATGCACACCTTTAATAGGTAAACACAGCAGTGTAAACTAACCAATGAGCCTCTTTTGCTTGAATAAATAAAATTATTATATAATTATTAAATCTAAATATAACTATGATTATACCGAAACACAACGGATTATTGTACGTGGCTCGGGCCCTTGCATTATTCTGCAATCCGATCGTCCGGAACCAAAATCAACAGAGGCTACTCTTGAAGCCTTGATTCAGTAATAACCAGTGTTGTTGGTGCGGAAAATCTAGTATTAAAACCTATTTATATTTGTAACTAGCTTTCCGCCCGCGGCTTCGCTCGCGTGGACCCGGCAATTCGAATTTTTCTCGCCGTAAAAACCATGCTTGAACTTCAACGAACATTTAAAAAAAAGAATTGTCCAAATTGGTCCAGTCGTTGTTGAGTTATGCGCTTACCAACACATTTTGCGATTCATTTTTATATATAAGATAAAGCAATAAAAGGTTGGATCAAATTAATTGAAATACAGAATCAAAAATAATTATTCTAACATAGAAGCTTTTGTCTGGGACTTCAAATACGCAATCAATGCAAAGTGCCCTCAGTTTTTAAGTACCTTGAGTGAACTTGATACCATTATTAAAATTTTGACATAATTGTTGAATAGTCACTACATAGTATAAAACAAAGTCACTTTCTCTGTCCCTATGTCCCTTTGTATGCTTTAATTATTAAAACTACGCAACAGATTTTGATGGTTTTTTTTTCATACATAGAGTAATTCAAGATAAAGTTTTTACATGTATGATTAAATAGTAGAGAAATACTGTTATTTTTGAGATTTCTAATGTGATGTTGAACCCTACCAGATTCTGTAGTGTATTTAGTATCAAGATTGCACCCGTACGAAGCCGGTCGCTATTTGAGTAAAACCAAAAAAAAGTACAAACTTTTGTTTCTTTAATATTCATAAACATAATCTAGATTATAATCATATTTAGTTTTATTAATAAAAGTAACCCCTACTAAATCTTAAGTAAATATTTTAATGTCCACAAACAAAATATTATAAAGTATAATAATTCTAAAAGTGCAGTGCTCTATAATACTTTACTATTGGACAATATTTATTTCCGCAATAAGCAAGTTAATAGAAACAACATTGTAACAAAACCCCTCTAAAATATTACGGCACTTATAAAGCCGGCACTGAGCACTCTATCCATTAATTATATTTCACAGTGTCATAGAACTAAAGTTGTTGCTGATGACGTTAGTATAATAGGCTATTTTTAGTGACATTTTTATATAATGTTTAATTTGGTGCATCTTGTACATTTATTGAGTTTGTTTTGTTTCAAGGTTTGATTGTTTTTAGAAACATGGGTACAATAAAATATATTGCATTCAATTAGGTAATATTAATATTTTTTTGGAATACTTGTACTCACATATTTATAGTTAAGTGCAATAATATATCACTTAATGTTGAGTACTTTATTACTCTACGTAATGGTTTGTACTTTTTATTGTAGCTATAAACGAGTTAATAGAAACTCTTTAACAATTAATTATTTATATCATAACTAAAGCTCTTGCTGGTCATTATAGGCTTTGAAGCTATTATTAGTACCCCAATGTATCCCAAGCCATAAGAGGATAAGCAACAAGTTATAAATGCCAACTAATAGCGAAAGAGCATCTGTTTGTTTGAATGTGCTTATGTCAGGAACGACAGTTTCGAATTGAAAAAAATATTTTCGTCAGATAGAGTTTAACAGCCGTTTTCAATAATGTATCAAAGATTAGTGATAGATTGTTATCTCAGATTAAATGACATTTGATTGTCAAAAGTCATAACAAAAGCTATCCGTCGACAGCATATTGAAATCAAAGTAAGTGCAAATAGATAGATTTGCCTGACTTTAGTAAGCAAAACAAGGGATAGATAGAATATTGAAAACGGCCGTTACTGTAGAAAACCGCGGTTTACCTATTTATTAGATAAGGCGGGGGTTTAGATATATGAATGTTTTACTGTCTATATCTAGAGTATTACTATTATCTAAAGGTATTTTGTCGTACAAATTTCGAGAGAAAAGCTAATTTATCTAAAACCTCTCAAATGGCCAATTAGTTAAAACCTTAGTATGGACCCTCTTCGGTCTAACTCAAGTGTTTCGACGTAGGTGTCACGTTCTACCTGTGACCTGGATACGGTGGGATATCTAATATTGCTAAACTTAGCTTCTGTGCGTGACTTTAAATATTAGTATTTTATTTAATCCAGGTTCTATATTACCTCATAAGTAAGGCGTCCATAGATCGCGTTTTTTTCACAAATTATGTATAAGATGCGTGGACCGACTAGTAGACGCTTAGCTTTAAAGAGATAATAATTTATTTCTCTCATCACAAATTGTTGTCACTATGTTGTACATTACAATGGTAAATTGAATGTTTACTATCATTTGTGGATGGTGGTGTGACTGGTGCCCGAAATAAGTAGTAAACACTTGTGTTCCAGGTCAACAGGCGCCCAAACAAAAACCAGCAGTTTAAGTTAAGATTAATAATGAACATTAAGGACATGAATGAAATGATGAGAATTTGTGAAATTTAATTAAATATTAATCTAATTATGGATATATAACTTCAGGAATGGATGAAATATATGGATATATTATGTAGTATGTGAGCATGCATAGGTATATGAATGAGTGAGCACAAGTGTATATGTGTCTTTGTGAGAATCAGGATGAATGCTTAAGATTTATAACTTACGAGATGTTAACATCTCTTATTAATTGCACCTAAACCATAAAACAAATTTGTCAGTCCTAAATCTAGACCCTCTTCAGTCAAACTTACGTGTTTCAACATAGGTGTCACGTTCTACCTGTGTGACCTGGATAGGATATCTAATATGACTTGATATTGCCTTTCGCTTAAACTTCGTTCCTATGCGAGACATACGTTCAAATTCTCAAATCATGATTTGTTTGGGATGCTTATCATTATGCCCCTTCCTCATAACAGTGATAGATAAGGTATTAAAGTTAATTAAAAACTTGAAGTTTAAATTTTTGAGTATTAGACTTATGGTATACATTTCAAGGAAAATCATTAATTTTTCAATTAATTAACAAACATACAAAACAAATAATTAAAACTTCACGTCATACTAATATTATAAAGCCGAAAAGTTTTATAATGCCCTCACCTCCGACACAATCGGAAGAATTTGTGAAGTTATGTATGATTATGATAGGCACATGAAGAGAACTAAGCATAAATACACTACTTTTAACTTAAAATAAGGATGTCAGTAAAGTTTGTCGTTCGGAAGTAGGCTGCAAGCTGCAACGTTGCAAATCGCAAGCGACATGTTGTGTTAATAATATAAGAAAGACTTAAGTAATTATTACAAAATTTCATACTACAAATTTCAAAACAACATCTTGTAATATATCTCAAACCAAAATACTAATCAGATAAGACCTAAGTCAACGCAATCCTGACCCTCAACGTTCAAACTCTAGGCATTCTTAGGTGTCACGTTACCTACTCAACTTACGTAAACTAGCATACCTTACAATATTGCCTTACTGACTAGCTTCTGCCCACGATATCCCCTAATGATAAAAAATATTTCATGTCTTCATCCAGGTTCTGAGCTAAGTTTTAGGGAATTTTTGCGTGATCGAATAACATGCAAATATAAAAATTTGATATTTATTAACATGAGATTAGCTGTGTGCGGTTACATCAACGCAAGAGTGTAATGTAGTATTTCTTACGAATCTTCGTCTATGCAGATATTATAAAGAGGAACGATTTGGATGAAATTTTGTACAGAGATTCTTTGAAACCCCAGGAATGACATACGCGGGTGAAAAGGAGCTCAACTAGAAATATATAATCAAGAAAATATATTTATGTACTATTATAAATGTTCCCATATAAAAGAAATAAAGAGAGAAAATCAGTAATTTAGTACATCTAACATAAAAGTACCCTCAATGCTTAACTTCTAGTGTGGCATACTTGGGCGTCACGTTACCTACATGACCTGGATACTCTAGGATACCTAGCTTATATTGCCTTTGATATGTCGCTGGGAAATTTAATGTACAGAATTACAAACGCTTGTGAAATTAATGAAGCGGTGTGTAGCTATATCATTTTATACTCTCAATATTCAATGTTCTCAACAACCTCTAAAACCAGGTTCAGGGAAGTCTTTAAATCGAGTAACAGACATGAATATATAAACTTTTATATTTGTATGCAGGACTGTAGTGTGTAGACACCCTTATGTAGATTTAGCTTAGCTTAGCCTGTATTTTAATATTAATAAACCAGACATTAAACAGCACAGTCGTCTCTATTTAATTCCTACCATTGCAGGACGAGCTGTGTCCTGAGCTATTCTGAATTTCTAAGATACAGTCTGCCTACAGTCTTCACTACGAACGTGTACCATAATCAGAAAAAATCAATACATCTTAAACCAAAATGTTTACGCCTTAACGTTCAGTCTAGTGTGACCTACTTAGGTGTCACGTTACCTACATGACCTGGATACTCTAGGATACCTAGCCAATAGCCTTTGATATTTCGCTGGGAAATGTAACGTAACAGAATGCAAACGAGGCTTGCCAAATTAATGATGCGATGTGGAATTATACTGAGTTTGTAGTTTAGGAATTAACCAAATAAATTTTAATTGATTTGTTCCACAACTGTGGAACTAGTGAAATGTTTTTTTTTGTACAAATCAATCAAGATGCAGTTCCTTCAAGAGGTGACAATACAAAATATAAATTTAATAAATTTTAATTTCTTAGTTCTAATGTAGGAATAGATACTGAGAATTTATCTAATGAATGTTACTGATGAAATTAATTTGCTGTAATATTTCATTATTTGATCCCGATCCAAATATCATTTAAGATCATAATCTCATATTAAAATTAATTGAAGCAAATTCTATTAGTTATTATTTTATACAAAAGTATCAATTTTCAGATACCCGAAATGTATTAAATATTTTAAAGCTTTGCTAATATTTTTGCTTTGCAATACGAAATATTCTAAACTGAATTAATGGGTACTAAGGTTATTTATATTGTATGACCTAAAAGGATTATTTTTATCTAATATGATCTGAATATTTATAAAATGACAAGAAGCTTATTCAAGAAACTTCTTATAATTTAATAAATATTCAGATCATATTTCCCTAAAATAGCGGACCGACGCGAAAAACACAGAAAAATAATACATATTTTTTTTTTCAAATTCGAGCAGTATCTTTCCTGAGATAAGCGTGTTGAAATAAACAACTCATCAGTTTTAAATTATTAGTATATATGTACAAGTTTGGGAAGATGCATGTTTTTCACTCTTTCACGAATATTACTGGACGGATTTGGATGAAACTTTAAAATAATTAAAAGAAAATGCTATTTAGCGTTAAGACCGCCATTTGCACTCTTCCCTTTATTTTAAGTTTTTTATAAATTCTTTTTCTGTCCTTATGTTTGTGTGCAATAAAGTATTTCATTAAATAATTAAAATAACCATATACCAATTTCCACGCGAGCTTCGGGTGAAAGCTTGTATATACAAACAATGCTAAACTTTTGTTGTACTGTTTACTGTGTATTTTAAAAGGTAAGGTAAACTGGTATTACCAGTGATTGTGTCTGTTTGAGCTACTTCCGAAATATTCAGAATTCAGTGAGAAGCGAAGCCTCTGGCAGCAATATCCGACCACAATCGCTTGATTGGAGGAGAACACCTACGTAAATGTCATCTTCGTGAAAAATGTCACACTTTCGTAGTACTCTATCGTAGAAGGCGTATGTCAGATTGTGATACTCTTAGAATGTAATAAGCGTCGAGCTTTTAGGAAATATCCTATCTTTCACATAAATTCAACAAGAAATTGCAACGTATTCTAAGTTTTACAAAAATAAAAATACTTTTTGTACGTGGTATCCGTACTTGAATGAATGAATGAATGAATGAATGAATGAATGAATGGTTATGGTTAAAGAGTTTATTTCCCAAAAAGAATACATAATATATTCACTTACATGAGAAAACTTATAATATAAAATTATTGGCGGAAAGCACTTTTAAACTTATATTCTAAATACA
>LQNK01001262.1:167417-180793 GCA_001586405.1 Phoebis sennae
ACTTAACAGGCAGGAAGCTAGCGACGAATTGCATGACGAAATATTATTACATGAGTTTGGGTTATGCTTAAATTTTTCATTAAAGATTAAGTGTCTTCTGAAACTTTTGTTTAAATGTAACGTTTACCAAAAACAACATGACATGAGTTTTTTTAAAGTATAATATTAAAAAGATTCGCAAAGTTACATTCGTAAAATCAAGTTGCGTTTTCAATTTTGTACGATAGAGATAGATCGAATTCATTTTGCACTAAGACTAAAGTCTTACAAAATATTTTCTGGAGAATCATATTTGTTTAAATATAACGTTTACAAAAATAAATATGACGTGGATTTTTTTAAACAGGTATAACATTAAAATGAAATAAAAGTTCCATTCTTAAAATCGAGTTGCGTTTTTAATTTTGTACGATGGAGATGGTGCAAATTTAGATATAAATTTGAGACTAAAGTCCTACAAAATATTTCTTGTTCGTACAACAAAACCTCACAACTATTAAAACACAGTAACTTTAGGACGTGTCCCCAATCCATGTCACTTTTCGTAGATAAAACTCTGAGCTTGGCGAACTACGCTTGTGGTTAGGAAGCAAGCAACGAATTGTGTGCTGAAAACATTATAACATATAACATAAATATAATGTTCAAGGACTGAAATAAAAATTAAAAAAACAACAACGTGTTTAAGTGAAAAACGAAACCTTTAAAAGTGAATATTATTGCTCGTAAAAATCGTGCTCCAGCAGGGTACACGCCTTTATAATTAATAGATCAAATAGGAATAAAACATTGATCTCATAAAAAAAGGGATAGAAATTCTAAATAATAAGGTAGTCGATCGAATAAATGATCTAACTTAGTCAAGCGTCATGGTACTAGACATTACAACAACAATTTTAACGAGCAATCGGTATTATAATTGGCTTAAAAGCCTTTCTTTTCTAATTTAATTTTATAAAATGTGAGTAAATAATAACATAACAGCTAAAAATGCAGTGTATCTCTTAGACTATAAATCCGTTTATCCCAAGACTGGAAGTCTCATTCGCGTGCTCGCTATATCTCATACGTACATGTGTATTAACATTTTATATCTTTAACTTTGTGTATTTACGTCGTTTTTCGTACCAATTGCATTTAAAATACGCTAAGTATTGTAAATGACGTTTACTTTGCCTTTTAAGGAAATAAGTCGGCTAAAACGATGTAGGTAGTAAAGCTAAATAATGTATGTACCACTATAAATATGAATAACATTATCTAATAACGAAAGAAACTGTAGGGCAAAATATAAATTAGCTCAATTGATAATAATTAACCTGTGATATTTATGTATATCTATATGTTATTTTGAACCCTTACCTATATGTATACCAAATTTATTCATAATCATATACATACCTAAATCCTCACAAACTTTTCATTTATAATATTAGTAGGATCAGTTAAATATAGATCTACATATCATAGAAACTTTAACTATAACTTCCTATCATATTGCTAGCTGTTAACAATTATATCACTTAAAATAAATTATAACAATCAACTGCCGTTTTGATATAATAATGTAATTAATATGTTATCATATAAACGTCTGGATCGGAAATGCATTATAGGCAGGTGTTTCCGCACAGGTGGTCAATATAATACTGTTTTTTCACAGATTTATTACTAGCTTTTGCCTGCGTCTTTGCTTGCAATATAATATTATAGCCAAATTACACCTTTTTTATAAAGATTATAAATTGTACCCAATGTTATTTTAATGTATTAGCTATATTACTATAAGTTGTAAGCATACATACGAATCGAATTCCTCGAATTTAGTAGGATACCTATAACGGCCACTTTCAATAATGTATCAATGATTATGGATAGATTGTTATGTCAAATTATATGACAATAGATAGACAAAAGTCATAGCAAATGTATCCGTCATTAGGATATTGAAATCAAAATAAGCGCAAATAGAGAGATTTGTCTAACTTTAATAAGCAAAACAAGATATACATAGAATATTGAAAACGGCCGTAAGACAATTCACATAAATTTAAATGTAAAAGTAACATCTTTGTCCAAATGTTGAAATATTGCTTAATTTAAAGGGGTGTCAAGTGTCAGTGTAACGAACAGTGAAATGGACACAATGAAATATAATCATCTCTCATTAATCACCAATTGAGTATTGGACGTTATTACATAATCGTGAGTATTGATAGATAGATAAGAAGTTTATTCCAGAATAAGTTTCAAAACACACACAAGGGTGACAAACAAAAATATAAATAAGACAGATATATTAAAGATTTCTTACATTCGCACAATAAGTATATGGAATCAGCTACCAGCATCAGTTTAAATTGAAAAAGAAAAACCTAAAATATGGCATGACAATCTAATTTTTAAAATCACACGGACGTACTCGCGGGAAAAAGTTTATGTAAACAATTGAACAATGCAGACGAAAGTACGGTATAAAAAGCCCTTTTATTATATTGCCTGCAATGTCCTGAGGTCTATAAAACGCGTTTAAATATAAGAGGTTTACAAAAACCCAGCGGGATTCCAAGTTTCAGCTGTAATTGAATTTTTAAGGCTTTTGTATGACTGATTATACGATGGTTATTATAGCCTAGGAAAATTCATTGTTGATTTCCATTTTAACGCAAGGAGAGAATTGTTTTCGAATTATTTACAGATTCTCGGAGGAAAAGGAAAGAAATATATCTTTAAAGTAAAAATAATATCTAAAAGTAGTCGAACATTGAACTAGTATATGAAAAAAACGGTTTAAAGGTGTCATTGAACAAGTTTATATAAAAAAAGAGCATAGGAGAATGAATATCTTTTATATTATCTTGAAAACATGTTAGTAAAATGTGTCACGGTACATAGAAACGGGTCGATAGTTGATCGATAAATAATTTTACATTCTGTTGTTAGTCGCTATTATACTGTAATGGTCTCTTTCTTTGTGTAAAAGTCAATGGTCGATATGTAATATATTGCAGTAAACGTTATTTCTTATAATGCAAAACATGAACTTACTCTCTCTCTTTTAAACGCTATGATTTTTACTTCCCAGTGAATACAGAATTAATGACAGCCCTGTGGCTTTTTGCAAACGTCAAAAATCGTGCAACCATTGTATAATTTTTATACCGTGCCAGTACGATTGAATCATATTAAACGATTGATTAATAATAGAAATTGTTTTACAATTCACAGATTTAAAAGCATTACGTATTCATAAAGTTAATTAATTAATATTTAAACCATTTGGGACACACCGGTCATCATTTAACGATACATTGTATTCTGTTATTATACTTGAAGGGCCGACCGATTTTATCGAGTTTCTATTTCAGATTTAAATAAAATATTCAACAGATTTTCCATTTTAACTCTATGAATATTTCGGCTATACATTTTTTAGGTTTATTTCATTTTTTAAATTTGTTTAATCTTCTTATATATTTCGTTATAAAGATTTTTGTATAAAGATATTCGTATTTTGACAATAAAGAACACGCTAAAAATAAAGATCTTTAGTCTATGTACTTTAACAATGGTACTAGTATTTATTTAGAAATCATGCTGATAGGAATAGAAATGCGTTAAAACAATAAATGTCATAAGAACACTCGAAAGTCTACTTTTCAAGGTTATGGAGCGATCCGTCATGTTCATAGCTATTAGATAGCCAAAAACACTTACGGCCGTTTTCAATAATGTATCAAAGATTGTGGATAGATTGTAATCTCATATTAAATGACATTTGATTGTCAAAAGTCATAACAAAAGCTATCCGTCGACAGCATATTGAAATCAAAGTACAAATAGATTTGCCTGACTATTATAATAAGCAAAACAAGGGATAGATAAAATATTGAAAACGGCCGTAAGAGGGTTTCAGTTACTTTTCTGCTTCAGAATGGACGACATAAGGAATGAAAGGATTCCCTTTTCTTTCTTACAAGCCTCCGGTCCCGCGCTGTTTAGATTAAACATAGAATCTTAATTTAATTTAAAAACTTAAGCAGTATTATTTATCCAAATTGTAGTTAATAGGAAAAACGCAGGAATTTGTTTTTTATATAAATTACAGTTATTAATCAAAATAATTATAGTAAATGGTCATAACTATAAACCCCAGTGGTTTTTGCCTTACACTTGCATATTGTACATCGTTCTTCTTCTTTGTTTCTTTCTGATAATAAATAAACAAAAAAAATTATTCAAAAAACCATTACGTTACGTCGATCTTACGAAGTGATAGCTTCCCCGTTAGATTAATTTCATATTGTTCAATATTCATCGCACATAACCAAAATTTCAATATTTAGAGTTAACTGTACAGAAATAACGAACAATAAAGTTAGTTAGTAACAATAAAAACTAGCGCATAATCACAAAAAACAAGCACTCAGTAAAACGCGTTTATTCGAGCGGAAAAACGATGAAAATAGAAAATAAATATAACTGTAACGTGGACGATTTGAATGCGTTGGTAGTTATCTGGTTGACCTGTTTGGTTTTAGTAGTTGCGTGTATGATAGAGGTTTTCAGTTCAATTACCGAGTGATGCAAAAACAAAATGTAATTCGATTTATTCGAAAAAAAAAATGTTTTTTTTAGAATAATATTTTCTATAGGGCTGCTTTCATAATTAGCCAATGTTAGGATTAAAATATCAAAATATGAGAAGACACAGTCACTCGTGACTACAAAGTACTTACTTGCTGTAAAGTTTTCGAAATGTCGGGTTAATTATGGTTTAAAAATTATTTTATTTAATACTAGCTGATCTGCACAGCTCCGCTCCGGTAATTTAATGTTACATTTATAGCTTTTGTTACTCGTGGATAATGTAGCTTTCGAATGGTGAAAGAATTTTTAAAATCGGTCCAGTTGTTTTGAGCTTATTCATGACAACCAAACAAACAAAGTTTCCCTCATATAATATTAGTGTAGATATACATCTTTTGATTTATTTTAATATTGTAATATTTGTCTGTCCTTTCCACGATATTAATATTTTTTTTATTAATATAGTGGAAACCTTAATGGTTTATACCTATCGATTTTTCTATTCCATTAGAAGTCCTAAAATGTGAAACAAAATTGAAGAATCACCTCTCGAAATGTTTTAATATTAAGCTAGAGGATAAAATCTTATGTTAAGGTTATAAACTTCAATAGTTATTTCGCTGAAGTGATAGCAAAGTGTCCAGTGGTACGAGATATGGGAGTTATGACGAAATATCCGATATTTAGTGCTTTGCTGTCGTTTTGCTATCGGCTTGTGGGGGCGTGATGGACAATCTGTTTTAAAGTAACATTTTAGTTTTACGTGAAAATATGTTTATGTACGAAATTGTGAGTTTTCGTACATTACGACGTATATTTGAAAAATTCATGTTTTGATAGTTACACTAGTGAAAACTAAGATATGCATAAGGAAATGCGACACAATAATTTTTCAAAAACGTAATAAAAACCGGTTAAGTGCGAAGTTGAAGGGTTCAATACTATGTGAAAATGAAACAATAATTTGTGAAAATTTCTACTTTCTAGTTATCACGGTTTATGAGATATAGCCTGATGACAGACAGGCAGACACAGCCAATAGCGGAGGCTTAGTAATAGGGTCCCATTTTTATCTTTTAAGGTAGAGTTATGAGTACCCTAAAAATAAACGTTTTAATCCTACTAATATTATAAATGCAAAAGTTTGTGAGCATGTATGTATGACATATGTGAAACTTGATATACATATAGGTAAGGGTTCAGAATAACATATAGGCTACTTTTAATGAGTTTCCACGGGATCAGTTACGCGGGTGAAGCCGCGGGGCGCGGCTAGTAGGATTACAATAAAAGATTGTATCTAAACAAACTACCTATTACATATAGTAAAACGTCTGTATAACCTGACCGTACCGTTATAACCTAAATGCACTTATACTGTCCAAGCCATTGAACGCTCCGTATCAATAAATACAATGAAATAAATCTGTGTATACGACGCGACTATTAAACGGATTTTGATGCAATTTCGTATACGGATAGGCTATTACTTAAGTGATATACTCTTTATTGATCTGAAGCAGAGTTTCCCAAACTTTTTTGTGTCGTAGACCCCTTGCCATGTTTTTCCGTACTGGGTAGACCTTTTTTACCCTGATATTGATTTCCTGTAAATTTCTAACTGTAGTGAAGTTTAATGTTAAAAATTTAAAGTATACTTTTTTTCTTTCCTATTAAGTTTTTTAGCAATGTAGGAACAAACATACACCTATCAATCGTAACAAACTCACATTTTCACAAGGTAAGTGTCACTATATTGGACACTTAAATTTAACTTCTCAAATATTACCTTAATTAAATGTACACGTACTAATTACCATTAATTTGAGGAATGTACAAGTTCTATCTCGTGCCTAATGAGCGCTCACCTTTGCCTTAGTAATGCTTCAATGACCACTAATGAAGTACATGACGCAATCCACTCCCCGTGACATACATCCCTCTTAAATGGATATTAATTATAAAAAATGTGTTAAGCATCGAGGAAATTATAATTAAATCTATGTGAAATAAATGATTTAATTTTATGAGATTCAAATTCAAATCATTTATTTATCATTATCTCATTTATTTATCGATTATCTCTTTTGAAACGTCATTTACATATTTTATTTTACTAAGGATTCGAAAGCAGTCTCTACTGAGAAGAACCGGCAAGAAACTTGTTTAGGATATAATTATATTAAAAGGTACATAGATTCCATCTATTATTAGGTCTTTTTATGATAGGTCTAACAAAAAAACTAACGAATATCCGTTACTCCAGAAAAGAAGAAATAAGAAAATGTTTGTAAATGGTCGAATAAAGGAGACGGAAGGAATAGGAAGAGAATACAGGGTAAGCATCAGAAAAAAGAAGAAAAATGCTTTATTTAAACCTAGCTGTGCCTCGTGATCGTGGGATTTCCCGGATAAAAACTATTCTATGATTGTTGATTGTTGTATATATCAAATTATTTCTAAACCAAAAACGCGAGTTTAGTTAATTTAAAGTTCACAACTTCAATCGTCAAAATTTACATTATACGCAAATACTAATTAGTGCTACAACTAAGTTCTAGTTCAGAGCACCTGCGCCTTGCTAACTTTAAGCCTAGTATATCTGTATTAATTCTATGTGTACAAAGTTGGTGTTTGCACCCGCAAGTATAAAACAGGGTTCTAACTATGATAACTGCCTAGTTTGTAGTATTTGACTATAATTCAAGTAAACAAAAATACTTATATATATGTCTATACTAGTACCATAAAGAGACATTTATGTTTCTATATGTATGACCGATTTAGAAAAATTGTTTCACCATTTGTAGTGTTTGTAATGCAAGCTGCATTACCGGGAAACCGCACGAAACGGCTAGTATAGTACTAGATGAATTGAAAAATTCTTATTGATTACGATAGGTATCTAATATTATACTACGATGCAGATGAATCCGGAGGACACAGCTTGCTAATACATATTTTCTTAAATTCTGATCAGTATTCAGAGTCAGGGTAGTTAATACTGATGCAGTGTCTCGAGTAGCTTGGATATCCTACAGCATTGATCATGTATTGTTTGTAAGTCGTTCTTAATGGAAGATATCGAGTATGTAAAGAAAGAAAGAAAAAGATTTATTTGCAAAACCTACACACATATATTTAGAATGGTTGTCAAATTCTTTATATTATAATTTATATTTTATATAACGTCTTATATCATGTCTCTATCTGTCACATTTTTTATAATATTATCACCAGATAGTTATTCAAAACCCTTTTTTTAATAACAGAGAGTTTGATTTGATCAAATGAAACCAGATCCTGTCACTTTTGAAACAAACAATTATATTTATCAGTCTTCTTGTCTGAACGTCGATTTGAACCTAAAATCACTTCAAAATTTATTTGAACCATTAATTTACGTAATATTATTTCTATTGTATAAAAATATCAAAAAACTCAAAAAGTAATGAACCTTTAAAAGTAGCCAGTTAAAAACTGTCGGATGAAGTCGTTAAACAATTTTCCCTCGAAATTGAAAATAAAAACACGCCACCTTCTAATTCATTAATGTTTAATTGGTTATTAGGTTTTAATGACTCGAACCCTGTCGGCTTACAGCTTCCGTTATAAAACGACATTTCCTGGCATCCGATGAAAAGATGCTTTTTGTAATTATTTATTTGCTGTGGATTTTCTTTTTTAATTATTTTTCTGTTTTTGTATTTTGAATGTCTTGAGTTTAGATTTAAAGCTAAAGGGACAGTCTTAGGATATTCATTTTTGGAAGTCTCTTTTTCCGTTTTTATGTATATCAAAGTTTATTGAAAATGAAATGAAATTTGAAAAGGACGCTTTAAATATACTGTATTGTGACTTCAATTTTAAAAGAGTGGAGAGAGAGATGTTTTAAATATATTTGATAGATTGTATTGCGACTTCTTGATGGACATGCATTTTAAGTATTTTATTAAAGACTTTTCTACACTATTTATTAGTACTTTATTTAACTACAACCAGTTTCGAAAATTCATCAGGGCACTTTAATTTTTAAATAACATCGGCACAGCTCGGTTAAAAGTATGAACATTTATAGTCTTAAAACAATTTTCCACTCGAAATTGAAAATAAAAACACGGCACTTTCTAATTCATTATTTTTTAATTACTTATTATGTTTTAACGACTCCCTGGTGACGGCTTGCAGCTTCCCTAATAAAAGACATTTTCGGACATCTAATGAAAGCGATGGGTTTTATTATTAATGTTTTTTGGGTAATATTTCGCTGTTTCTTTAATAATCTACTAATAATAGTAGCCGTTTGGTCTCTCTGCCGGAGAATTTACATCTTACCGCCGCAAGGCGAGGCGCTATTCCCAATAATAATAATCTTTATTTGCACACCAAAATACATTCACATATTCAGATAGACCCTGACCTCCGAACTAGTGAAAACTGTGTCTCGGAGGTCAGTTTCTTTCCAAATCCAATAATACACATTTATAAAGATTTTCTTTAAGGAGTTTTGATTTATGATTTTTAGGTGTCCCAGGGATAAAGAGAGATATATAAGGACTAGCTGTGCCCCGCGGTTTTACCCACATATAGCAGTTTTCCCCGTTCCGTTGGGATTTGATCAAAATCCTTTCTTAGCGGGTGCCTATGTCATAACATCTATCTGCATGCTAAATGTCAGGCCGATCCGTCCAGCGGTTTGGGGTATATGCTGAAAGATTAATGTTAGTCAGTAACCTTTGAATTTCATATAGATAACTAGAGTGATAAATGAGTATGTGCAACTTATGTCAATCTAAACTTTATAAAAAAGAACTATATTTTTATAAAGTTTAGATGTATTATTAAGGTTATTTTGAGCTAGCTTCTAATTCATTAATATTTAATTGGTAATTAGGTTTTAATGACTCAAGGCCTGACGACGGCTTACAGCTTCCGTAATAAAAGGACTTTTCTGACATCCGATGACATTTTTGTGACTAACGTTTTATTTTACAGTTGACTTTAGTCATAAATTGCTTATGGACTTTTTGACAGTGTATTTTTTTTAAAACTGCCTTCATTACAAGTTTTGATTCTAGGTATACGATATTAAAAGAAATTATTATACCAGGAGTTATTATGTTCAAATCTTTATTTTATTTTTTTACTTTCTAAACTGCATTTTGAGTTACCTACAATAACTTTAATCAAATAAAAATAAATTATTTTTTATACCTAATTGTTCCTTATATTTTGTGCAATAGATAAACAAAAAACTAGTAATAATTCCATACAAAGCTATAAGCAAATCTAGTTTTCTATCAGCCTTAACTATAAAAATAAAGCTTAAATTAGGCCGGAGCTTCGCGAAAGAATGAAATTGCTATATTATCGAAAAGTTTATTCAAATATCCACACCCACATACAAATTGGCAGACAATTCTTAGCCGTTTACATAAATATAGTTTAAGAGATGGTGTAAGAAAATAATCAATAAAAATAATATTGATTTAATATTTTTATCATTAAACTTGAATTGTATTCATTCAAATAATTAAATTACTAGCTTAACCATACAAACAAAAAATAATCTTGTTATAAATTGGGTAACCCGTATTCTTTGAAATCATATTTTCAAGTGTAATCGGTTTTAAATCATTCATTAAAATAAAATTTGTTAAAGTATTTATAAATATTCATAAATTAATTGGATGAGTGTACAATATCTCGCATAAAATATAAATCATTTTATTTTCAAACCACTTTCTTAACAAGATTATTTATTAGAATGCAACGGGACGGGACGATAGCTTCAAGACGCAATAAATTTTAAAGAAGCTGACTTCCACTATCGAAGTAAAGAATCATTTATAAGCATTTAATGGTTATAACATTAATATTATAACTACCGAAGTTATTGGTATGGACAAGTGTTCATAATAAAATTGTCTTATTACTACAAACAACCACTAGACTTACTTTTTGACCTAGTGTGAAAAAAATCTCATAAATCTTTACTTAATATTATAAAGAGGAAAGATTTGTTTGTTTGCATTGAATAGGTTCCGAAACTACAGGACCGATTTGGATGAAATTTCGTATAGATATTCATTGAAACCCCAGGCATTCCTATGTCATTACATAGGATAGTTTTATCCTACGGGATATATACGCGGGAAACCGCGCAGCTCAGTTAGTAAAAAAAATTGCATTTGAAATTCATGTAAATATCAAGTTTAAAACTTAAATTTACACAACCGTGACCCAAGTAGAACTTTGTCAAATTAATGTAATTTGACATCAAAATATGCAGCGCGACTTCAAGTGTCAAAGGCCAGCCAAGAATATTAGATTTCCAACATCCACGTAGGATTCACTCTTGCTTCGCGTGAGCCGTTCTGATTTAATTTTTATTTAACACTAGCTTTCCGCCCGCGGCTTCGCTCGCGTGGACCCGGCAATTCCCGGCAATTATTCGAATTTTTCGCACCTTTTAAACCTTCCCTAGACCTCAACGAATAATTCAAGACCAAGATAAGATAAATCCGTTCAGCCGTTCTCGAGTTTTAGCGAGACTAACGAACAGCAATTCATTTTTATATATATAGATTGTAAGGCTGATTACTAACTTAAATATATAAATATTCCTGGACAATTAACACAACGCCATCTAGTCAATCCAATGCGTAAATTTGTCGTCAATTTGTATTCATGTTTATTATTTTGCGTATGAATGTTTGCTGAAATATATATATTTATGCTGTCGAGTAGAATCTTCAATTCAATTTATTGGACGAAAACTGATTTCATTTCCAGTTCACCCACATGTATATTTCAGTCTTCCACATAAAGCAAAAAATAAAATATGTATGTGACAATAGAATTTGTATCAAAGAGTTTTCAAAAAAGCCCACTTGAAAAATAACTTTTTTTTTAAATTTTGGAATAGTGCAAAGTATTTTATTGGATTTCTTTCTACTTCGAATTAACATGAATCAATTTCAATTCAAATTCCATATGCATATTAATATTTTTTTTATTTTTTCAATCAGCCCTTAGGCTACCTCGTCTGAATCTACGCAGTTTAAAGATATCCAATCCATACATAGAATCTTATTAGATAACTGTGAATATTATATTATTTGCCCTATATGTGTATTAAAACCCGAAAATGCGTACAGAATACAAATAGATATACAGGAAAGAATACTATGAGTTCTCACAACGCACGGGGTCCCTATAAACATATTCATAGACGATACTTGAGTGGCATTTACATTAAGTCTTATTGTTTTTTAACAAAATACTTATCTTAAGGAACGTATTGAGAAATATCTTACTTCGAATAGTATTGCTGTTGTACTGATACAAGTATCGTTTGCGTTAATTATTTTTGAGAAGTATGTCTAGAATAATGAAATCGCTTTAAAAGTGTTGCAACTCAATTTCACATTATCGTAGTGTAATTTATGTAGGATGTATTATGTGTGTGTGTTTTACTCTTTCAGGCAAAAACTACTCTTATGATGAAACTTGGAATTCATATAGGTAAGGATCCAGAATAACATATAGGCTTCTAATCCCCGAATTCCCATGGGAAAAGTTATATACGTAGATAAAATCGCGGGGCGTGGCTAGTTAATTACAAAAATAACACATTTTGTGAAAATTTCTAAAAGAAATGTTAGATTCTTTAAAGCTATTTATAATATCATGAATATAACCTTCGCCATAAAAGCTTCTAATTTAAATATAGTTTTACTACAAGATTTCATTTTTCTTTCATTATTACAAAAAGGCTATGTAAGTTTGTAAGAAGAAATCTCTAGAAATACTAAGCCTATTAACGAAGTTTTAAGGAAACGAAGGGACAGAAAGTTGCATTATCAATTACTATGACTATTTTGATTCATAATCAATTATTCGTTTCAAATTTTCAAAAGGCAAAGAAACGCGATAAAATTTACTTTTAACTGTATAAAAATCCTGTGGAATAGACTCAAAGTAGCTTTTAATCTAATTTTCTTGTAACTCTTTTTACCATAATTTTAACCTTTAAATATTTTATCGTGTTCAATGTTATAAGAAAATATCATTTTTAGTATTAAATTAAATACAATTTGAATAAAAATTTAAATTAACTTTACTTCAAGTAAAGTTTATACATTTGTACTTAAATTAAACTTATTAATTTAAATAAAAATATTACAGAAAAAAATACATTCAACGGTTTATAAAACTGTGACTTAATCGTTCAGTCTCATTAAGTTACATGATAAGCTAAGCTGTAAAAGTTTATCAAAACAAAACAAAAGTACTTACCCATAAAGATTTCAATTCGCGCCTTAAACAAAATTACCGGCCAAGTGTGTGTTGAAAGCAAAGGAATGGTTCCATAGAAAAAAAAATTATAATCTAAAGTACTATTTTTGTAAGTAATCTTATATATCAAAATGAATCGCAAAATGTGTTGGTAAGCGCATAACTCAACAACGACTGAACCAATTTGGACAATTATTTTTTTTAATTGTTCGTTGAAGTTCAAGCATGGTTTTTTACGGTGAGAAAAATTCGAATTGCCGGGTCCACGCCAGCGAGGCCGCGGGCGGAAAGCTAGTATTATTATATAATGATTATGAAGAAGAAACATTTGTATTTTTGTAATGGTTTCAACACAAAATTTACTGTACCGATTTCAAAAATTCCTACACCATTGGAAAACTACATTTTCACTGAGTAACATAGGCTATATAACAGGCTATTTACATAACATCATGCTACACGAGTGAAGCATTATGCGCGCAACA
>LQNK01001262.1:181294-191411 GCA_001586405.1 Phoebis sennae
TCTTGAAGCAATTCAAAGGATTGTTTTCGTTTAGAGAGTAAACACTGTATGTTCCTGTTCCTTTGTGTTTACACCGAACTGCGAATTTGCTATTTTATATCCTACTACTATTATAAAGGCGAAAGTTTGTAAGTATGGGTGTATGGATGTTTGTTACTCTTTCACGCAAAAACTACTGCACCGATTATGATGAAACTTGGTATACATACAGGTAAGGGTTCAGAATAACATATAGGCTACTTTTAATCCCGGAGTTGCCACGGGATCAGACGTTACGCGGGTGAAACCGCGGTGAAACGAGCTGATGGGCAGTGGATTTAGCAATGGTCTATGGCACCGAAAGGTGTGGGTTCGATCCCCACGAGTAGAATATAATATTGTGATGAACATTGTAATTTTCTACTGACTGAGTGTTATATATCTATGTATGTATTATCAAAACAAGTATTTTAAGTATGTCTGTTAGTTATCTAGCTTCTATAATACAAGCTTTGCTTAGTTAGATGGCGTAGCGTTAAATGTCCCAGAATATTTATTTATTTGTCGAATTGATATTAAAATGTACCTACCATGTTTTATAAAATAAATAAATTAATGACTGAAAAATTTGGGTTGTATCTGTTAAGATTAGCCCTCTGTCGAAATAAGATTTGTAAGATAGTTTTTGAGCCTATTCATTACAACCAAACAAACAAAGTTTTCTTTATAATATTAGTCTAGAAAAATATGGATATAAATAGGATGTTTTTTCATTGTAAAAATTGAGGGAAATATTTTTAAATACTCCATTAACAGTTCATGAAAAATTTATTTCGTTTATTGAAAGTAAACCTTTGTAAGCTTAAAACTAGTCAAAAGATATCACACAGTCGCGCAGCCGTACTCTCTTCAAATTATTCAAAAATATGGGCATATAAAAATTTAAATTTTAGCATAGCGTGCTTGAATGAAATTTGAATATTTGAAATAGCAAAATTCTGAGCACAGCTCATCGGTATACGTGCTGTTTTGTTGTGCCATTTATTGCAGCTAATGTTAATGGCAAAGTTTATGAAAATGTTTCTAGAATTTTAGATCTTTACTACGGCCGTTTTCAATAATATATCAAAGATTATGGATAGATTGTAATCTCGGATTAAATGACATTTGATTGTCAAAAGTCATAACAAAAGCTATCCGTCGACAGCATATTGAAATCAAAGTAAGTGCAAATAGATAGATTTGCCTGACTTTAGTAAGCAAAACAAAGGATGGATAGAATATTGAAAACGGCCGTAATATTATAGAGAGGAAACCTTTGTATTTTTGTTGTATTGAATAGGCCCAAAAACTACTACTGGACCGATTTAAAAATTTCTTTTACCATTACTCAGGCTATATTTTATCCCGGAAAATAGATAGTATATAATATTATGCTACGGGAGCGAAGCCGCAAACGAATAGAAAATATAAGTAAATAAATTATTTATTTCAAATAAGTTTTTATAAAACTTTTATACTCCCGAGATAGTGTAAACAGTTTATCAGGAACCCTAGCCTTCTATTTTTATCACTATATATACTTTGAAAACTAAGAGAACACATGTAAAATACAATTAAAAAAGTTGTTATAATTAACTTAGATTTAAAATCAATTGCACTGTTATAAATTAGTTTTTATTTATTCAATAATGACCACTTTATCCCTCAACAAATATACTACAATTTGTTATAATTTGATGAACATTTGAATATAAGCTATGAATGCTGAACCATTACGTTTCAGACTAATCATTCCTTCAACATGTACTTTACTGTGATTAATGCTTTGTGGGGTTTGGTACAAGATTTTGATATAAAGCTCCTTTGGTAGAGATTCAATATTAATAGTAAAATTTCAAGAATTAATCCGTACTAATATTATAAATGCGAACGTCTGTCTGTCTGTCTGTTCCTCTTTCACGGCCGAACCGCTACACCGATGTTGATTTAATTTGATATGCATATAGATTAAGACACGCGATCAAACATAGGCTACTATTTATTAGTTGAATGGAGGGGTCACGCTAGTTATATATATTTCGAAATTTCATATTTTAACGCATTCTATTCAAATGTTTCATAACTTACGAATGTCTTATTGACGTCACGACCCAAGTACCCTCATTTTGCTAATAGTTGTACTACTATTGGCCCGTTGTATATATTGACAGTACATTTCTCATACTTTCAACCTAATTTTACATTAGTTTCTTACAAATGTTTTAGGCATATTTTGTTGCACAGTTAAGAAAAGAGAACATTGACAGGATGTTAAATTTTCTAAAAAAAATTATTATTGTAACAAACTTATCTTCATTTTAAAGAAAAAATCCTTTGATGCGACTATAGAATCTTTACATAAATAAGTTTTCGCTATCTTTACCGCTCATAACTTGTCCCACATTGTTTATAAACAAACATACAGACGAAATGTTCCACAGATAACTGTATAAATTAAATCCAGACGACTGTCTGTACTACGATTGTATTTACATAATTGTATCATTTATTTAATAAGCACTATTTAGATTACATTTAGTTTCTAATTTCGGTTTATTATTTTGAAGGGTAATTTCAGTCACTGGTTCATTTCTAAGTTAAGTTTTTTATACTTGATACTGTATTATTACTTATTATAATAATAATTATTATTAATTATTTACCTTAATACGCCCAAGTGTTATCACATCTGCTTTTCATCTGTAAAAGAAAAAAATAATTTTAGACTTAACGTTTAGACTCATAAATTATTCATTATTATTGTAGGAATTTTACATAGTTCAAAGCCATAACTGATTTTATTCACAAAATATATTTAGGATGATAGATGAACTCAGTGGTTAAAAAAGCCTTTCAAATTCATCTCAATTAAAAATTAATTATTAATTTTAATTAACAGAAATTATAAAGATGTAAAAATTCCTACATAGTTCACCTGATGTTAAGTGATTGACCACAGCCCATGAACATGTACAACATCAAATTGTCGCAAATGCCTTGCTGCTTTGAAAGAAGGGGAGGAGATGGGGAGAGGATTAATGATGGGAAATTGGGAGAGGAGTAGAACAAGATGGGAGAGGATTGGAAGGGGACAGGCCTCCAAGCTCGCGCTTACCGTACGAAACATTTATTTATTTATTTATTTAATCGTAACTTTACATAACATTTTTTAAAACATAACATTTTATTGCATTTAAATTATACAATTTTACAATTATCATCATTATTATACAATGTATTTTACATTGTACAATATAACTATTACACACAACCTTGTAACACACACATGCCGATATAGTAAATGGCGTGACATTGTTACCACGTGGCATTTCCCACCCGTTACTGATACAGACTATAATGATATTATTTTTATTACTAGACAAAGGTTAGTATATCGTTTGTTGATATTAATGTTGTCATAAAAAAAACAACACGCAATAAGACGATTGCGAAAAAATTTGTAACATTCACTCATGTATTGTTTCTATCTTTGTATATTTTTTTTTTATTGTTAATCTTTAAGTTATATTAGGTAATTTCCGTTATTTCTTTTTAAATGTGCATGCTGAGTTTACCTGTAACTGTTTATGACATTTGCCCATGTTTAAATTGTAATACTAAAACATTGTAATTGTTACTATGTACATAAATGTTGGTAAACCAAATAAATAAATAAAAATAAATAAGACGACCCGATTAGCGCAGTCGATATCTATTGCGCCGGAAGGAGTGGGTTCGATCCCCACGAGTAGAAAATTATTGTGATGAAAATTGTGATGTCTCAGTGTTAATTTAAAATAGTTAAAAATGTTTATCAGTTATCTAGTTTTCAAAGTACAAGCTTTGCTTAGTTTGGAACTTGTTACTTCAATTACTATCAGTCTAAAGCAATCGGGTAAATTAAACTAATTTGGTTCGAACATGTATTTAACTATGTAATACTACATCGATTTTAATTCATCCGTTTTGACAGTTCGACGAACAATCACGGAGATATAATCATAAAAGCTTCTTTAAAAACGGTTAACGGCTGTTTTCAATAATGTATCAAGGATTATAGACAGATTGTTATCTCAGATTATATGACATAAGATTGACAAAAGTCATAGGCAAAGGCTACGTCGACAGCATATTGAAACCAAAGTAAGTGCAAATAGATAGATTTGTCTGACTTTAGTAAGAAGACAAGGAATAGATAAAATATTGAAAACGGCCGTTAACGGAAACTGATCATTGGTCTTGAAAAATTACGAATTTCAGTTAAAAACAAAGTTTATTTTACTCCAGGTTACCAAAACATCCCGAATTGCAATTGACAAATAACACAAACGGAAATTAAAACACCTGCTCGGTTAAGTTTAATTAGCAATCGAACAGCGAGCACTTCCACAATTACCGGTAAAGTTTGTTTAACTTAATTATGTTTGGGAAAAACAACTGTTTTACGAAATTTCTGTGATCTCGTAGTATCTAAATACCAAATTTTCAGTTGACAGAGTTATCACTAGCAGTGCTTCGTGGCTTCACTCGCGGTATTCATACAAGATCAGCTCATAAGGGATAATGTAGTATTCAATGCAAAAAAATATTTACCCTTCCTTTAACTAGTAGGTCTTTAAATAATGTACGTATTACCTTATTGATGCAAATTAGACTTTAAAATCCTTTACACCAATATAGTTTGAAACAGTACAAAAATATAGTGTACATTGAAATTCCTTGATACCTGCATATTTTCATAATCGCTATTATGGAAGAACTGTAGGTTAATTATAAGCCTATAATAAAATATACCTACGCATTTATTAAGTAAATTACTAAGTTTTACTTGCGATCTTAGTATGCGTAACTTGATAATATAAATTAAAAAATTTCATCAAAATTACACGACATTGTATTCGACAAACATGTTTTTACTTTTAGTTTAATATTTTCACAAACTTCGTTAAAATAACACAATAGATCTATAACGGATTTTTTAGTTTAAATTTAAATATGAAAATTACACGATATATTTATCCTAAAAATTTTTTTACTACAATTAAAAGTTTGTGAAATTTAAAACATCTATTATTTTAATGGCGCATTAACAAAACCTTATTATTTTGCGTATACCTTGTAATAAAAATATCATCAAAATAGGCTTAATTATTTACAAGAGTAAAGTTTTAATTTCTGAGCCGAAATATAATGAATGTTTCAGACGATGTGACCTCTACACTATGACCCCAACTATGCTTGAAAACTTTGAAAGCTTAACAAGTATACCTGTATTAAACAAAACTTAGGGAATGATAAGGTTTTCCATATTATAGAACATGTAGATATGTTAGAAGTTTAATTATGTATCTATTAAGTGAATGTGTTATGAAAACTTATAGAAAATAACTATTAAATGTGTTAAAATTACAAGTTTATTCTGGACAATATTGTGCAAAAACATAAAAAAATATCTTATCTACAATAACATTATAATAATAAAGATTTTTTGTTTGAATTAAATAGACTCCGAAACTACTAGACCGATTTTAAAAATAATTTTACCATACCTACATTAGCCCTAATAAACATACGCTATATATAACATTATGCTAAAGAAGCGAAGCCGCGCCGTCCAGTTAATCGGTAAATAAAGTAAATATAAAGTCGGAATATTTATAACCTTTATCCACACAAGAGTGCTGCTTTTACTGAAAACTCCAGGAATTCCCAATCGACGATATTTTTCAGTCAGAAATAAAATGTACTTCATCAAGCAAACGATTTGCATTTTAAATCGACTTATCTTAAGTTTAATATTAATGGAATCAGTTATGCAAATTGCGAGTAACTTAACACATAGGGTGGGGCCACACCTGCGGAAAAATATTACAAATAATTCAAATTCAAATTGTTTATTTTTCAAAATTGGCTTTTTTGAAAGCTGTTTTGGAACGTTACATACATATTTTATTTTTTATTTACCACCGGTTCGGAAGGCAGTGGCAATAATAAACTATGCAAAGATTTCCGAGTGACTTCAGTGACTGAAGTGTAACAATTTAAGATCTGGCTTCATCTTTGGCACAAAATAATTCTATCATCAGCCGATCTATTAAAATCTGTTATAGAAACAGATGTATGTAATGACCGCTATAATATGTCTAACTGAGCATGGTTTACAACAAGTGAATTGATTATTTTGGTGTCTTTGCTTAGCGTAGGACTCTCAACAACTTAAGGTTACAACCAAAACAATTAGGCTTTAAGATAATACTTTGTTAGGTTAATATGCATAATATTGTGTAATATTAACAAGGTTTATACTCTAAATCAGTTAAAGCGAGTTAACAAACAGCGAACACCTGCGCGATGTTTCAGGCGATTAATGTAACGCGATATATAGGTCACAATCATGCTCGTTAGTTGCGCTTTAGTGCTTAGTGCTTAGAGTAATACCTACCTAAAGTTAGGACAAATTCTCAGTCAGAACTGGGAGAGAAAAGACAAAAAGTATCTTGCTCATAAATAATTAAATGTTACAGAATAAAACTGTATATAAATTATTGACAAGTTTTATTATAATTAGTGGTTCTGCCCAGCTTTGCTCCCGTGGTATAGTGTTATGCAGCCTATAGGTCTTCTCGATTAATGGTCTATCTAACACAAAAATAATTTTTCAAAGCCAACCGGTAGTACCTGAGACTAAGACATTTAAACAAACAAACTCTTCACCTCTATATTATTACCAGCTTTCCGCCAGCGGCTTCGCACGCGTGGACTACTATCCTATCTTTCAAGTTGGATCAACCTGCACACGGTGTGTAAAATTTGGTTAAAAACAGTTAAGTAATTTAGAAGTACATGGCGCACAAACACTGTGTCACGTAATTTATATATATTAAGATTAGTATATTAATATAAATGTTACTAACAATATTCCGAACGAAATCAGTAATACAAATAGTAAGTTAACAAACAGGAACACCTGCGCGATGTTGCAGGCGATTAATGTAACGCGATATATAGGTCACAAACATGCTCGTTAGTTGCGCTTAGTCGTGTTTAGTGCTTAGCGCTTAAAGTAACTGATGTAGACGTTGTTCTAGTCGAGTGAAATAAGTGTCAGGAGTGAAAAGAAGCACATTTTATCAGCTTTTGCTAGTGATTTCACACGCCTGTTTTGTTGAAAGACAGATAGTCTCACTTAATTCTATTATTGTTATATGTTTACTGTTTGTAAAAACATGAGGTGTATTACGCCTAAATCCTTACTTCCTTACTTATATTATAAGTGTGAAAGTATCTGTGTTTCTTACAGACTTTAAATACTAAACAGATTTGAATGAAATTTTGTTCACAAATAGTTCACAAGTCCGAGAACATAATATAGTTTATATCCTTGAAATCCTCCAGGAATAGGAAAACAGCAGGGCACAGCTAGTCATCAAGAGGGCTTTTTAGGGATAAAAATGTAAAAATACTTGACATTCGCAGATGTGGCCTCACAGTAAGAGAGCAAGGTCAGAAGAGTCGTATCGTCGGAAAGTACGCAAAGTTAGCGAGTGTAAGCCTTTGCGGCTGTACGACTACTCGTCATCTCGATTTAGCTTTACACTCTATGCAATTGTAATTTTCTAATAAATTAATTTATTTTGTTTATTTAAAATTTTAAATGTACAAGCTGATCTTCGCGGTCTCACCCGCGTATATATCCCGTTCCCCTAGGATTTTCGGAATACTATCCTATGTTATTAATGGGGTTTCAAAGAATGTCTGTACAAAATTTCATCCAAATCGGTAAAAACAAACATAGAAACAAATTTTTCCTCTTTAATTTAATTAGTATAGATAATTGTATGGTAATGTTTCAATAACAAAACATGACATAATATGAAAGGGAAATGCCTTATGAAACAAGTAGGCTTTAGAACTAACAATATTTCTTAATTATAGTGTTGTTTTTTGTCCCACCACTTAAACATAATTGTTACAAGTCGTGATGGTGAACGTAAAATTGAAAAATATATCGATAATTTTGTATTTTGTAGTATTTATAATGGAATTGTCTTTCTTTTCGAATCTCCCACTGCTCATTTAGGTATTTAATAATTATTTTTTACGATATTTAAAAATATATGAGTTTTAAAATGATATCACATTGCATAGTGGGTATACCTCACATTTCACCGATTTCAAGTTAGGACTTAGTGCTTACGTCTGTACGCTAATGCATCGCTGGGTTTAACTTAGGTTCAGTACATCTAAGTTTTTAATGAGACCGAATTTATACATAACTAGTTGAGGCCCGTGGTTTCACTTGCCTAGAACGAAAAGGCCTTAGATATCCAAAGGGTATTATCCGATAGTAATATTACCCATCTTCGTGAAACTACTGTACTATATAACAAACTATAGACTATAGATATAATATGACCTTGACATCTATAATCTATATAATAGTATATTTTGTTTAACAATTTTCTTTAATGCTAAGTTGGTAGATTTTCGCGATTTGATGCAATTCCTGTGTCTCTACCATGGTCAACCTTAAAACTGTATTTTTCTGTATCAACGTTAATTTATTTTTTGCCAATAATTTCAAGTTGTCATCGTCATCATTCTCTATGTCAAATAATATAAATAAATAAACTTTAATATTTATCTACAACTAAAGTCGTCGGATGTTTTTGTTTGTGTGTCAGTCACACCTCAACTTTATGATGACGGATTATGATGAAATATCGTAAACAAATACTCAATTACCTGGATAAGGTTATATGATACCTTTATTGATCCTGAATTTAACACGAACCAAGCCGTGGGCAGAAAATAAATACTTATAAGATTTTCTTGTGTTTGTTTGAACGCGAGTACTTCCCATATTAAACACATTTTAAAGGATTTATTTAATATAAATAATTATTTAAATACATGAAAGGTTTCAAAGATTAGCGCTATTAAACAAACAATTTGCGCAGTGGGTGAAGCACACATTTCACCGATTTCAACTTAAGCAACTTGTTAGTGCTTAGTGCTTACTCGTTGTGTACGATGTATGCTAATGCAGCCGGATTTAAGTTAAGTACATCTAAGTTTTTAATGAGACCGAATTTATAAATTTTGACGCTTGATCTTGAAAGGGAAAAGTGGATACATATACTTTATACTTTGTATTGTTACTTCTTGATGGAATCGTACATTGATGGAACTTTACGCTTATAAACGAACAAACAAATTTAGCCCATTAAATAAATACATTGAAAAAAATATCTCAGTCTCCCATTCTAGAATACTTCTATAATCATTAAGAATTTTTGAAATTGACATTACTTGTAAGTTGACATTAATTTGAAATATATTATTTTAATATTTTTTTTATAATTATAATTGACCCATTTGATAATTTGAAAATTGAATAATTTAATTTTTAATTTTAATAATGTCTCTATAACCCTGCGTTTATGTTTTCCGATGTACCGACAATTTTATTGTTATCTACCTGACTATGATATTCGAAACCGGTTGTGAATAATATTGTTATTTAAAATTTATAATAATATAGTAAAATTGGTAATTGATTATGCATAAGAATGTATATTTACCTTCTATACATTACTCAAACGATATGAAAATCCTCTACCATTGGTGACATGTTACAAAGTGCACATACAAAATAGTAAGTCGGTAAAACATGCAATGGGAACATATTCCAATACTTCCGCAATATCAGGAAGGTTCAAAGTGGATAGAAATGGCTTCATGTACTCAGATAATATTTCGACTTCAATAATATTTCACGGAATCTACAATATCGTGAAAAACTCAGTCCTGTCGATTTATGTAATACTATCTGTTGTGCGCGGCTTCGCTCCAGTATCATTATATAGTATATGTTTATAAGGGATAATGTAGGAATTCAATGGTATAATAATTTTTAAATCGATGCAATAGTGGCAGACTATTCAATTCAAACAAACAAAAAATCTTTTCTCTTTATAATATTAGCGTATATTCTCTTCATACTATTAGGTTAGCGTATTCCCTCGTTGGTCTAGTGGTTACATCTTTGACAATTTATACAGTCCGATTGGTCTCGCGTTTGATACCCGAATGG
>LQNK01001262.1:191470-213396 GCA_001586405.1 Phoebis sennae
CGACGACTTCTAGACTCAGAGCTGTTACTGAGATTTCTTTGTCAGAAAAATCCTAATAAAATTTTTTTTTGGCCCCACCCAGGATTCAAACCCGAGACCCCTGGATCTGTGGTCACAGATGCAACCATTAAGCCAACGAGTCACTGCCACTTATATAACATGCATTCTACAAGAAAAACATATTTTCTTATAAATCGCAATATGTTTCCAACATAACATGTATCGATGTTGAGCTTTCTAAGAACTTATCGGTCTGCAGTAAGTCCTCGGAACTATACTTTTATGGGTTCAATTTATTTTGTTTCTACTAGTTTTATGAAAGCAAATATTTCTTGAAATTATTAAAAAGTCGATTGAAATTGAAACGTTTGAACTCACCTAGCCTTTGTGCTTGGGGCAAATAAACTTAAAGAAATCTTTTAAAGTTAAGCGTGTGGATTTAGTTTTCTTTTTGTATTTGTTATAGTGACTTTTCTATTTATAACGAACTATTGAAGTTTCCTTTACACCACCTGCTATTAATATTTCATTTAATATTATGAATGAAATAACATTAAATGAAATATGCTTTATTGAAAGACAAAAATGAATAATAGCATTGCAAGCATATGTAGGACTATGATATTTATTACGCCGTTCCTTACATGTAGAATAACATTTTATTTCCTTTAAAGTAGATTGAAGTATACGCGTGGTTGGCATTTTTATGTACTTTTAAATTGAATATTTAGACCCGTTGTTCGTTTGTCGGTACGACCAAGAACACTATTTTAAAATAGTAACAATGTACTGAAACAACGTGCAATTCCTGGAACTTAGTGAAAGAAAAACAATGTCTACAACACTGAATTATATTTTCTTTCCTGGTTTCTATTTTTCACTCTCTTCCTTCCATATTATACCCTGTTTGTAGGTAATGCACCTGTGACACTGTTGTTGCTACCGTTCATAGTGACTTCAGAAATATCTATCGGACTTGCACCGACTAAAAGCCCTCGATGTTCCTTCTTACACATGGTGGGGGGTTCACGGGTACGCCGTAACATTCTTCCGCGATGCTTGGATATTAGGATGTTTGTGTGTCAATCACGCCCCAACTACTGGACGTATTTTAATGAGATTTCGTACGCAAGTAGTCGACTAGCTGGATTAGAAGTCAGGAGATATATCCGGGTGCGAAGCAGCGGGCAGAAGTCAGTACAAAATATATTATATAGACGATAGATTTCCAAGCCTAACAGGTTTATTGTTCAGACATTATTCTAAGCTATCTCCTTACAATATGCCTTAACACCCCGATTCAAACTGTGCTAGGGCCAAATGATAACTCTAGTAGAATCAGAGTAGTGCAGTTGACTGCATGACAATAGGAGGATGGGGCACCTCAATGAACCTCCCAATAGAACTTCAAATGTATGTTTACACCAACAGAATAATATACAAAAAGTTCATCACTTTATGTAGTGGTTATACTATGGTATAAAACAAAGTTTTTCTGTCCCTATGTTCCTTTGTATGCTCAAATCTTTAAAACTACACAACGGATGATTTTGATGCGGTTTTTTAATGGACAGATTGCTTCAAGAGGAATGTGATATCGTTAAATTTCTCGCACGCTGAGCCTTACGAGATTGATCAAAATAATGTACTAATTTTTATATACAATTTTCACAGTTTTTCTGTGGTGTATTTAGTATCAGCATTGCACCCGTGCGGAGCCAGGGTGGGTCGCTAGTTATTTATCAAATGCACGTGTTTAAAATATGGCGGATATGATTTTAAACAAACGACAAATGAGAAACGTAGGTTAAAATGGTTTTTAACAATATTCTTCTCCTTTTTTTAGTTTAATGGCTTCCCATCAAAGATGGATTCTGCCAATATCAGCCGGAATGTCAGAATGCTTGTCCTTGTTAATTTTAACAATATTTATATATAACTTGCTGACCCGACAGACGTTGTCTTGTCCTCGTTTTGACAACTGACAGTTATGTAAAGGCATTATTTATTGAATAATTTTCCGCGCAATTTTCTTATTTGTTCCTTTTACGAGAACCTAACCTAAAACAAACACATCATAAAATAAATTCGCCGATCACACATGCCATGACAAGTTTTTCAAGTCAATTTTTGTCCTGAAAACCATAAAAATATGGTAGGTCAGTTACTTCTTAAAGGATTGTATTTAAATGAAAACTACTCACGTTAAATTAAACACAAAAAACTTTGATATCGTTAGTTTCATTTCCAGTATATTTGCTGTTGAACAAGTCAGTGGTATCGTCCAATACATTCCACAACTAATATGGAAACTTCATATTGATGAAACAGAACTGAACTTGGTGTTAGTCTGAAATGAAGCTTTGTCAATTTGGCTTCAAGAGCGAGCTGAAAGTGGGTGTGGAAATTAAGCTATACTAGTCGTTGAGAAAGACGTTGTCCGTGATATTTAAGGCACTAGTTTTGAGCTTGGCGACGGGTTAGAATATGTGTCGCCACCCATTTCACCAGTGGGTGTCGTAAGGGGCGACAGAGGGTAATTTTGCAAAACACCTCTAGCAATAAAAGATTAGGAGCCGAGTATTGCGCGATTGGTTCAAGCTCGCTCCGGTGTAAGTACCACCCCCCAGCAGAAGACCGGCGTGAAACAGTATTGTGCTGTTTAGTACGGTGAGCGGTTGCCCGGAGGCCTATATTCCAATGCCATTCCTCCTGCCTCTTCTACTCCTGTTGAGTTCCGTCTGTAATAGATTTTTAAGCTACTGAAAATGAAAATTATTCAACGGTTTAGGGGTGGAAACTTATTGAAATATGACCCGAAATACGAACGGAAAATGTCGACGTTTATCCAAGGAGACTGGGGACACTGTATCTGTGACAGTTTCGTGCTACGACTGTATTACTGTTGTTATGCAAGTGTTTAATTATTTTACGAAGCTAACCAAACCTGCAAAGTCAAATTATATAGTTTAATTTTCCATTATATTATTTACATAGTGTGAACTTAAACTAAAACCTTTATCAGCTTAAAGTTAAATATTTATACTAAAACATAAATATTCATTAATCCAATACTCTGGTGATTGAAAAGCTCTTCGCGCAGATCCCTTAGTATTCTTGTAATTAATTAAATATTTAAATTAGCTGCTAGTATTTTGTTTTAAGTTATTGGGAATTTCAAATTGTTATCTATATCCCAAGAAACTTAAAATTTAATTGACTTTAACTCACGAGTCATAAAAAGGTTATTTCATACAAAAAAAAAAATTCTATTTTTTCATTTATGTAAAAACGGTTGAACCGGTTTAGATGAGATTTGACACACTAAGTTGACAAGTAACCTAAATAATTCATATACTTTAGACTTTGTATTGATACTTCTTGATGGAATTGCATATTACTTTTATTTAAAAACAAACCTATTTTTATACTTTAATTCCACTATTTAACACTTTTAACAATAACGATTTATTTATTAATATAAAAAAACTAAATTATTCAATAAAAATTTATGCAAATCCACAAATACAAAGTATATGAATATTCGTTGTAAAGTTTAAATAAATTTGCCACAAACACTAAGTTTACGTATCCCTCTACACTGATTGGACCCTAACTTCTAACTAAACTTCTCTATTTCAATAACTAAGTTTATATTGAGGAACACTTACACGAGGAAATGTTACAATATAATTTTGACACATAAATCATAACTACATAGTATAAAAACTACCCAACAGATTATGATGATGCCGGTTTTTTAATAGAAAGATCCGTGGTATATAAAAAAAATATTAATTAAATAAATGTAAATGGCGTTCTAAAAGCTTCTCGACAGAGGCCAATTTGGAAAATAAACATTTTGACTTTGACTTTAGAGTTATACAAGAGGACCATTTATATGTATATAAAATATAATTAGCATATTATAGCGCGTGCGAAGCTGTGGCATATCGCTAGTTAATAATATTCTACTAAGAAAATTTAAACACATCATAATGATATTGCGTACAATGCTCTACTGCATTTGTCTACGTTGGTAGAAATATTTATATTTAAAGAACTTAATTCCTGATACACTTTGTATCCAAACTATTAAATATATTTATGTAAAATTTCTTGAAAAACCATTCACTCTAATAGCCAAGTAAAACCTTGAGCTTCATTTACACACACAAATAAATAAATATTCCTAGAAATTCAACACAATGCCATCTAGTCCCAAACTAAGCAAAGCTTGTACTATGGAGACTTAGATATCTGATAGACATACTTAAACTATAGAAAAACTAACACCCAGACAATTACAATGTTCATCACAATCATTATAATTTTCTACACATGGGGATCGAACCCACACCTTTCCTCGCCATAGACCATTGCTGTATCACTGCGCCAATCGGGTCAATATTCATACAACGTAGTAGCAGAATTAAAATATTACAAGCCATTATTTATTGCATTAACCAATAAAATGGATTCGCCAATTATCTTTACACGAATTGACAAGTAAAATGTGTGGTTTCATATAATAATGTACTGCTGATAACATTTATCAATGTACGGTATAATTTGCGTAGAATTTCGATTTTACTAAATATCGCAGTGAAATTAGTAAACGTAATATTTTTTAGGTTGTGATTCTATTATTTTAGAATGCCATTTTTAGAAATAAAATATCTTAGCATCACAGATTAGAGAATAAAAGGCAGATGGAATGACGCCGAAAACCAAATACAAACTTCAAAAGCAAATACAAAAATGTACGTCTAGTTTGACACAATACATCACGAGGGCTTCGAAATTTTTAAATTTCACTCACACAAATGCACGTGTACGTGTAGTTAGCGTCACTCGAGTCTTCGGAACACTCCATCTGCCTTTTATTCTCTAATCTGTGTCTTATAGCCCCTATTAATTATTAATATAATATTATTCATTACATTGAGATTGGGATTAAAAGGGCCTGTTATGTGTTAACGATAAAGATTTAATTATTTATTAACGTTACATGTAAAAAGTACTCAAATAAATCAAATTCGAATGAATTATCTCAATTTATAGATATATTAAATATTAATTGCTATCGCTAACACGACAGATTTTATAATCATAAATGCGATTAAGAAAAATAATATCTTATCCACATAAACCTTTAGATAACAAAAATAAAACAACCTGAAACTCACATGAAATATTTTACGCCTCCATCATTTCTTGCTGGAAAGTTCCAGCAATCAAGCTACAATGCTTCTATTATTATTGCTTTAATGTCTTCCACGTTCTAAATGCATGTCTCTATCGATAACCTTTTTATACATTGCCGCTTTTGTATAGTACATTTTGATACTTCATCTCATGTTTCGCGCAATGTATTGCTGGCGATGTCGAATTCACCTTCTACTATTGGCCTTATACCTCCACACTCTGAATTCTGAAATAAATACGTCTTTCTTAACTTAGAAATACATTGCAGGTTTTGCACTGAACACATTGTTGTACTGTCTCATATGCGCAGCAATGTACAGCTGGTGCTTTCAAGTTTACATAGTGCCATTATTGCCTTAATACCCTCCACATTTGAAATTAACGTCCCGACCGCTATCCTCTTGATACATTGCTACTTTTGTACTGTACATATTTATGCGTTGTCTCACGTGTGGAGCAATGTATGGTTGTATATTTGGAATTCACATTGGTTGTTTAGGGTCTTGCTTTAAGTGTCCATAACATTGTTTTATGGACGGGACGTGGCAATCCACGTATAGTTCGTTTGGTTCAACTTGAATTAATATATTATTCAATATGGGAAATATTTCGTAAGGTCCATTTATTCATAGATATAAAGATATATTGATTTATCATGGAAGGCTTTTATACGCGAAATTGGGTTAATGGGTTCCCGTTAAGACAAGCTGAGGAAGGATTTATGGAAATTTCAACCTTAAGAGTCGTGTTAGTGGAAATCAGGGCGGGTCACTGGGATCATTATAAAGATATAAACTTTGGGATATAGTCGTTTACTATATAACTACTGATAAATTAAAAAAGGTATTGTTAATGATGTCCCTTATACTTATTTTCGTTGTTCCACATTAAGTCTTTGTCTATTATACGACTTTCAATGTCCGTAATTTCATAGCAATCCATTCAGGTTTTACGGCGTGATTGTAGCACTAACTTTTACATTATAATTTTAGTAGGATCAATACATTTACAAAATCGTTGATTTGGGTTTCAAGAGGTCACAAACAGGCAAGCTTAAGTCACGTTTGTGCTATTCATATATCTACAAAAAATATTAAAAATGCAAAACATATTTATGCTACAATTACAGAAAAGATGTAAAGTTTTCTTGACATTTTAATGACGTAGTTATTTTTAAACTACAACGTAACAAGGAGGCTCATTAAAAAAATTGTATAAACGTTAATTTTACTTACATGTGCGTTGATTATAATCTTATTGTTTGTATGTTGAAATATAAATAGTTACGGAATTTGACCTTATAGGATAATTTTTTTTGACGCAGAATCTAAAGTTGTTTTAATGACTTTTCTACAATAATATTATAAAGAAGAAAACTTTGTTTGTTTGGTTGTTTGTTATCAAAAACTACTGGACCGATTTTTAAAATTCTTTCACTATTCGAAAGCTACATTTTCCACGAGTAACATTATGCTAAGGGAAGTCGAGCGGATGAGACTGTATTCTTATATTTAAAAAAAGGAACGTTAAAAAACTCAGAAAATTTTAAAAATTGGTATAAAATATTTTAACTTTCAGGCAAAATGTTTAATATCTACCTCTGCCCTAGTTATGTACAGATGGGATAACCGCGGGCAAAATACAAAAATATTTTATATCAAATGTCACTTTCGACATATCGGAGCATTAACTTTCAGGGTGTATAAAACTCTGTAATATGAAATTTTGTGTTTTTTGCCTGAATATAGCACACAGAAATAACTAGAATAACTATGTGTATGCATCTTTATATTTAACTATCTTCTACCCGTGTTAATCTATATTAATATTTAAAGAGGAAAGCTTTGTTTGCTTGTATTGAATAGGCTCCTAAACTACAGGACCGATTTGGATGAAATTTTGTAGAGAGATACTTTGAAAGCCCGGTAATCACATAGGACAGTTTTCATACGAAAGAGCTGTGGGAACATACTTTTTCTGTAAATACTTACAGACTATAGATAAATGAACATCCAGCCAGTAAAAAATTGACGTGTATGATATTTTAAGAATAAATATTTTAGCTTATATTTATAAATAAAAGACGTGAAAATGAAATTAATGAATATTACAATAAAAGCATTAAATATTTATGACCACGCAGGAGAACCATTTGCAAACATCGGGGATTCTAGTTACGGTCCATAAAATACTTCGATAAGTATATCATTAAAGTGTAGGATATCATTAGAGTGCATTATATCATTAAGGTATGGGATATCATTATATAATTATCAAGCTGTCGGTAATGGACGTGTATCCATAACACTATTAACTTTATAATAAATGCAATTAATAACTAACTACTTTCTCGGCTTCTTTAATTTAATAATAATAAATAAATTTACCAATGATACTTTAAAAATTACACATTTATTATAATTACAAGTGACCGTCCAGTGGTCGAAATTCGTCCATGAACAAATACTTGTGTATGTGTGTGTGAAAGGCATGGTAGTGTGTGCAATGTTTTATTTATTGATTTAATGTACTTTATAAGCATTATTATTGAATAATATTAGTGTTCTGCACTTCTCTTTCACATAAACTATAAGTGTGCTAAATTTAGTACTCCTGCACCTGCGCAATTAATAAAGGGAATAAAGTGTTTGTATCATGTAGTAATATAAAGATTTCTATAACAAAATTAATTACCAATATAGAAGCTACGACGTCACAGACAAATAGATTCACGTGAAACATCCTACCGCGTTTTAGTGTTATCAAGTTACACGGAAAAATTGTCGAGATAATAAGGAAATAGTTGGTTAAGAATCATGATGGTTTCCCAAAAGTTGAACTTATTTGATCAAATCTTCTAAATTAAAGTTAGACCTCTGTTTATAAATATGCATAATTTTAATTGAATAGTCGATAGTACATGAGAGGTAAAGAGAGACCGAAGAAAGTGTGGATGGATTGTGTGATTAAAGATATGAGTGTGAAAGGTGTGACTAAGGAGATGACGGCTGATAGAGGAGTATGGAAGAAAAACACATGTTGTGCCGACCCCACCTAGTGGGATAAGGACAGGAGAAAAAAGAGGAGTCGATAGTACATCCAGTAGTATATCCAGTGATATGATTCCAAAAACAGATTGACAAATTCCACCATTTCCGGTCTTGCAATAAAAACGTGTAACAAAGGATGTTTTTTTTTTAAACATTGAACATCTCCAAAATCGAGGGACTTTTACGTAACAGAAAATATATTTTTTTCAACAGTCATAGCGTCCTTTATCTGAAGGTAGTTGGTCGTGTTGGAACACCTCCGTGCTTCGGAGAGCACGTAAAGCCGTCGGTCCTGCGCCTGATCTCTCTCCGGTCGTGTCGGTCTGCCGTCCCATCGGGTTATGAGAGTGATGGAATAGAGAGTACACCTGTGTTTGCACACACGTGCACTATAATATCTCATGCGTACCTGTCTGATCTCTGTTGAGATTGGCCACCATGGCCATCATATATTTATTTTTAATTATGTTTATCTTATACTAGACCCTATTCCCGTAGACTACAACACAGTTAACTTAGTGCAAATGCTATCTAAATCGTGTTTAGAAGCATTAGCGCAATATCTCCTTGTCTCGCGGAACGTACAGAGCAATCAACTGCAGAGTGTGATTTAGTAGCGAGCCGCTAATGTTGCCTCTGACGGGCGCTGCTCTGTTTCTGTAATTGGTTGATACCTGTTAGTTTAGCTTTTGTTTGGGAAGGATAGTGTTACACAAAATAGTGGTAAGAAAAATTTTGTTCCCTTTTTACATGTTTAAAAGACAGTTCCCATTATTAATCCTTTCCTTATCCTCTCCACTTCCTTCAAGCCGGCAAGGCATCTGATACACTTTGATGTTGTAGATGTTCATGGGCTGCAGTCAGTCACGTAACATCAACTTAACCGCATGCTACACTTGCCTGCTGTAACATAAAAAAGTTACATTCTTTTTACTCATCTTTCATTTAGACATTTTTAATGCATCTATATTTAGTTTAGCCTTGATGAGACTGGCTAAGGTCAGTTCCCGGGGGATTTCCGGGATAAAAACTATTATTAATTATTCATCTTAACTTTACTAAAGGCGGTATAAAACTTTAATTTTTTCGTTAAAAGTTTTTGTACGCTTTTCACTAATAGATAGTGTGATTGCTCAGAGCGAGAGCACACGTCACGTTACAAAAATCCGTTGGGTAGCCTTTGAATTTTTCGCGTTCACAAGATAGACTTACTTTATGTAGTTATTAATTCCTTTACTACGGGTTGCCTGGAAGTGATTGCTTTTTAGCAATAAGGCCGCCTATTTTGTATTGTATCTTTTCCCATATCATCTTGTTAGCTTTAAACTTTGGTGCGAAATAAAGCATTTATTCATTCAAATAACCATATACTGTATAATGTACCTTTACGTAGCAACAAGACATTAAACTTCAAAACAATCCGACTACAAAATTAATCATATCCCACACAATATCCACTCAATAAGACAAAGGGAGCAAATAAATTGCCCAGTGGAACAGTAGCCAATACAATACAGGCAATTAGCCAAAACCTAGACCTAGACGTGCTTAGATTCGCAATTCGGTGTACATACGACTGGATGTATTGTGTAGTTTTGACAGGCCTTTTTGAACAAAATACATCAAGTGTGTACAAATACGGAATTAGGAAATCTATGTTTGGAGATACATATGATTTAATACTAGTTTTTGCCGACAGTTTCGCCTGTATAAAAAATTTTCGATTTCGGCCATGGTGACCAATCTCAAGAGAGATTAGCTGCGTAGGAGAGATAGAGCACATGTGTACGCGCGGTGCACTTTCTATTCCTTTACTCTCATAATCCGATGGGATAGCAGTACCTATGGTTTTACGTATTCTCTGAGGCACGGGGAGTATAATACTATAGTCAAATATATACGTAGATTTTTCTGGAAACCACACTATACATTGGTAAAAGCCATGCAAAAATTCGTGAGGCAGGTTCTGAACAGACAGGCGTACGACATAGTCCATGTTTGGGTCTAGATATTGTTTAATTTGAGCTTTTGATCAAATCCAAACTTGAATAAGCAATGTACATATAACTAAGGATCCAAGAGGCCACTTTTTATCCCGGAATTCCTACGGGATCAGAGGTTACGTCGGCAAAACTGCGGGGCGTGGCTAGTAATTAATAAGGGAATGAAAGATAAGGAATTTTTAGAAAGAAAGAAAGAAAACAATTATTTCGACACACACATAATAAACAATATCATACATACAAACAAAAAATAGAAAGAGATGATAGAAGGTATTAAAAACGAGAATAGCCTTCATCTCTTCAGAATCTTTAATTATTATAGAAGATTTGTTCAAAACAATAATGTCATCCTCCGGAGTACAACATGCAATTTACAAACTATTATAATTATGTTAGATATATTGACTATTTAATTGTGGAAGAGCAACTAAAAGGTTATCATCGGTTTGAGTTAGATTCCCAATAACTTTTAGGATTTAATATCGCCATTTGGTAATAAATTTCCCACAAACGGGGTCATCTACTTCCTGAAACTGAGAATTATAGTAATTTTGTGATTCAAATTTATTCTCATACTAACTTAAGCTTTAATAAAAAACTTAACTTAAGCAGCTTTGTTTGTATATGTACTAGACTGGAAAATATTTTAAACCTCGCTAATCTTAAAACACCGGTTGGCTATCATTTAATCCATCTATAGGCCTATCTGTATACGAAATTTCATCAAAATTCGTCTAGTATTTACGGAACCATTGACAATTTATAAAATAAGTAAGACAGTAGGTTATATATTGATAACTAGCTGACCCGGCGGTTTTTATACCGCCATTTTTTAACGTGACGTATTTGACAGATACGAACTATTTGTATTGAAAAATATAACTCTTGTTTTTACTATTCTATTCAATTTTTCTTCATAGTTTCTCACCGTTTAAACCTTCCCTGGACTTCCACGAATATTTCAAGAGTAAATTTAGTCAAATCGGTTCAGCCGTTCTCGAGTATTAGCGAGACTAACGAATGGTAATTGTTTTTTATTTATATATATTTTATATTATATCTTCTATATATATATATATATATATATCGAAGATATAGATATAGATCGAAAATTGGCTTTGTTGTAAATCTTTTTGTCATTACTCATTACAAATAAGCATTGTTTGTCTGTACCTTTGTCACTACATGACTCAAATGTAACCGTGTCAAGCTATCACAACAAACAGACAGATATGGTTTATCACTAACTAAACATTGGTCAAGACGTGTATGTTCAACCCGTCACTGCTGACCGAGGGACGACTGAGTACTTAATATAGTTTAAAATTAATAATCCTATTCATCTTAATAATAGTTCCTCTCAGCGATTTCGGTCACAGTGGCCAATTTCAATAGAGACTAGCCAGCTGCGCCGGAGATATTATAGTGCACAAGTGTACGCGCGAACACAGGTGCACTCTCTATTCCTTTACTCTCATAAATGATGGGACGGCAGACCGACACGACCGAAGAGAGATCACGCGCAGGACCGATGGCTTTACGTACCTCGTAATATTATAAATGTGAAGCTATTGCTTGTATGTAAGTCAATGACGTCACAACTACAGGACGGATTTTGACGAAATTTTGTAAATAGATAGGCTACTAACTAGATTACGTGATAGGGTACTTTTTATCTGAAATTATCGTGTGCGAGGCTGCGGGTAGAAGCTAGTAAATTGTTTTTTTTTATTTTGTGTTGAATTTTATTATTAATAAAATTTGAACAAAACCGCGGGTAGAAGGTAGTTTTATACATAAATTGGAGCTTTTATCCAAGCGCATCACTTTATCACCTTATAAATATGTAATCTCAGTTTAACTAAACAAGTGAATGTTAGCTCATTTACATCACAAAGTTGAATAACTTTTGTGAACTTTTGCTGAACTGTTTTTAATGCAAATCTGCGTTTACCTCAACTTTTATCCGAGTTACTGTGGATCAGGTATAATGGAATAACTGGAAGTAAATCATGTTAAACTTTAAATAACGAGCAAAATTGTTCTTTAAGAAATTATTTATTTTATAGAAATACTAGCGACCCGCCCCGGGTTTGCAGGGGTGTAATGCTGATACTAAATATACTACAGGAAAACTGCGAATGTTGTGTATAAAAATTAGTACATTATTTTGATAAATCTCGTAGGGTTCAGCCTGCGTTTGCAATGTAAGCGCAAAAAATTTATAATTAACGACATCACATTAGAAAGTTGAGCTAGCTAGTCTCTGTTGAGTTTGGCCACCAATATCGAACGATGAGGCTAATATTATTTTTATAAATTAAAGAAAATCGTTATAAATTGTAGTATATCTAGGACTTGCGTGTGTAGTGAGTAGAGCCATTTTGTGCTTTCTATTTATTTAATATAGAAAATACCAGCTATACCTCCTCTCTTGCGCGTATTTAGTGATATGAAAAATATACCTATTTTTCATATCACTAAATAGTATAAAACAAAGTGGCATCCCACTGTCTTCTTCAATGTAGATCTTTTAAACGGATTTTGATGAGGTTTTTTTTCAATAGATAGAGTCATTCAAGAGTCCACGAGTATAAATAACATAATTTATATTTTGCATTATTACCTCTTTGTGGTATTGCATCTTGATTTATTAGTAACAGTAAAAATCCCTTTGTTAAGTTGCACATTTATGTTTTTTCTACTCTATATTAATTATTTATGTATTTACAAATAACCGGTTTCGAACATTATCTTCAGTAATTTCTTAAATTATATATAAATATTTGTGTTTTTTTTACAAAAAAAATAATATAAATAACATGCATATTAAAAGATATAGTATAGTACCTGAGAAGCTTGAACAAGTCGATAATAGTTTATTTAATAAAGAATTAATAAATATAGTCAGCTCACAAGAATGTATTTCAACATACTGGAATGAGAACAATTTGTTCATCTATCACATTTTCACATACAATTAATCAAATACCCAACGCTCGTTCGATCTAATCTTCCTATACTATTAATCAGTCCCGTGTGAATAACATCCGACTTTATTCGTTTAACAATAGAGTTTATTGTTGTATATGAATCTTTATAAAGATGTTAAGGTTGTCAAATAGGAGAAAAAAATAGGATGTTTCACAATTGCGAAATTCGTATCAGAAAATTAATGCTACTTTTTATTGTTACTTGAGTAATAAGTTTCTAAATTGATATCGATACAGGTAACAAAATTTAAGATTTTTTAAAACCTTTAGCCTGAATATACAAAATATATAGGAAATTCTAGTGCAAATTACACATAGGTTTTCGTTCTACCTCTTTCATCACGAAGACTAAGAAATACAAATCTTTCCAGAAAAATGCTATATTATCGCAAAATTGTCTCGCAATATAAACGTTAGAGAGTATTTGTTAGAGTATAAAGTTACTGTAAAATATTAAAAGCCAGCATCGATTTTCGCTACATTCTTTCAGTATCAAATTTCAAAGCTAACCTTTTACTAAACTATGGACAAAGTAAAATATGAAAATTATTTTTTTTTTCATAATAAGTAACAGCTGGGAAGAGGGTGATAAATATGAAGGTTGATGATTGGATAGTTGATGGATGGATAGACTGTATAAAAGAAGATATATGAATGAAAGAGGTGAGAATGCGAAAATGGCAAAGAAGAGAGACGACTGGAAGGAAAAGACCATGGCGCCGGACCCAAATGATGATGATGAAATAATAGGTCCATATAAAATAACATGAAAAAAGTGTACAGGTCAAAGTATGTATTTCATGCAATTTTAATTCCAGATAAACACAGCATACTCTCGTAATATTTTTTTTTTAATAATTTACAAATAGATCTTTATTTGAATAAAGTAAAATAATGATACTTGTAAAGTACTCGTAGCGTATAATTATATATCCTATATCACTCAGTGAAAATGCAGCTTTCTAATGGTGAAAGAATTATTGAAATCGGTCTAGTAGTTTTTATGTAAAAGCATTAAACATTCTTGTTTATAATATAATTACTCTTTCACCCCACCTGTAGACTCTTTCCTCCTTATGCCCAGTAATTGCCTGGTAAAAATCACTGCTTAGTGATAAGGCCACCGTTTATACTGTGTCTTTTTAATGTTTTATTTCTTTCTAAGTGCATTCTGTATTTATGTTAGTATATTAAATAGTAGTAAAATAAAAGATGTATACAAACACATGATTCCTCAAAATATTTTTGACAACCCTAGGTCAAAGTCCTTTAAGTTAAGCGCTGTCTGATATTTGATCAGCTGATTTGTTTCCAATTGTCGCGACAATACAATGGAATTTGAGAAATGTCTGTTCATGAACATTTGTTACGATATTATTTGTGCTGATTGAATGTTTTGTGTCGGAAATTACTTATTTAAAAACATATTCAAATTCTTGAGAGAAGCTATAACGTTTTTAATAAAACAAGTATCACATATATGATAAGGTATAGTTATACTTGAACAAAAAAGAAAGAAATACATTTATTGGAATACAAAAGAAAATTTAAATAAACTATTGACGTAGAGGTCAGCCAATTTCAACGGACAGTATTATTTAAACACAAAAAATACATAAATAAAATACTTTTAAAGGATTTTACGCGGTTTAAAATGCTTTAAAAAATATTTAATTTAATTTGGAAAGTACTCGCGTTTAAACAAACACAAGAAATACTCCAAAAAATACAGTTTAATACATTTGCAATTATTATCCATCATATTAAAAAAGTGTATTTTTTCATTGCAAAATATATAAAACAAATATATTTTACTCTGTGTTAACGGCTACAAGTATTAACAGCAAAATATTTCAAATCTTTTTGCGTGACTCAAATGTTTTCTTCAGTTACTAAGTTCGTCGTAACAAAAAAATAAAGTCAATTTTCTCTAATTACCCTCCTTAATTACAAATCTACATGAATAAGAATTAATCAAAATTTTGTTTTATCAAATTGAATTCGAAAGATTTATAACACTCTATTATAACTGATTAAATAAAATTATAAATGCGAAAGTAACTCTGTCTGTCTGTCTACCTGCCTCTTCACGCCTAAACCACTGAGATTATTATAAACCCGAGAAAGGCCATAGAATAGCTAATTCTCTAATAATTACTCGCATAATTAATATCCTACGGAACGGGATATTAATTACGCGAGTAAAACCGTGGGGCACAACTATAAATAAACTAAAACATAACACTAATTAACTACAAAACAGTCATAAAACATCAAAGTAATTATTAATATTACTTTTAAATGGACTTGATAAACAATCCTAAAATATTATCTACACCTATTGAAGTTAATTAAAATTATCTCAATGTTTTAAAAAGTTATTTTTATCAGCGCGAGGGGAATAAATCACAACCGAACATTAAGATTTATAAATAGTATACTAGTCCGAGAGCTCACACCTACTTTTGTTTAGGCACTTATTTATTTATTTATTTACACTCTTTATTACACCATACATATACAGAAAAAAAACACAATAAACTTAAAATAACTTATAAACAGTGTAAAGGGCGGCCTTATCACCAATCGGTGATTTCTGCCAGGCAACCACTGGGTAAAATATAAAAAGCAAAGAGGAGTGAAAGCGAACAGAAACAGGCATTTGAGACAAGCTGAAAACTCTCATACATCTATTATACTCCGATATGGAACTGCAGACTTGGAGACAGATTCACAAATCCAATTCGCGTCGGAACGAAGATGTTTCCATTGAAATTTGTATGAATCTTGTTGCGATTTTCGATACTTTCTGATCTGATTCGCATTTGTGAATAGCCTGGCTGGTAAAAGTTTTTAGCTTGTTCATTGAAAAAAGTATTAAAAAGTGCTTTGCATTGAATAAATTAGGTAATTATAAACCTTAGATCATGAGAAGGAATGGCATTTAATAAGGAAAATCTTAGATTTGAATGTGGATGGGGTGAGAGATACAGGGAGACCGAAGAAAGTGTGAATGGATTGTGTGAATAAAGATATGAGTGTGAAAGGTGTGACTAAGGAGATGACGGCTGATAGAGGAGTGTGGAAGAAAAATACATGCTGTACCCCACCTAGTGGCAAAAGGGCAGGAGTAAGAAGATACGTTAAATCAAAGGTTTTGCGGTGCAATCACAGATAAGCGAATAAAAGTCAGATGGAGTGTGCCGGAGACTCGAGTGACGCTATCTATTCGTATGTAGAACATACGTTTTTAAGAAAAATTGCAAAGCCTCGTGGCATGTTGTACGTCAAATTATACAAACGTTGTTGTATTAGCTTCCGAATTTTGTATTTGCTTTTCACGTCACTCAAGTCTTCGGCGCATCCTTCTGCCTTTTATTCTCTAATCTGTGGATGTAATATTAATAATTTTAAACACAAATGGTACAAAAAGTAACAGCCAAAACACTACATGACGATCACGACCACTCTGTCAAAAGTGATACGAATAAGAAGAAACACAATAGATTTTTAAATTTTCACTTGAGCAATACATTTCCCGTGATTTCCTCATGAAAATATTGAAGAGCGCTTTCATTATAGCGACTGCATGTTTCATTAATATTTCAGAGGGTAAACAGCGTGACCACACTCATAATGAAGTACTGTATGGTAAATGTTCGTGTAATAGGACTAGTAAAAGGTGGAAATACAATTTTTGATTAGTAAAGGGGTTTTTGGACCATCTGATGGTAGAAAAGAATAGAAAAATATTTTTATTTCATGTAAACTTTTTACAAAGTACTTATATAATAGTATTTTTTTTTAATTTACCACCGGTTCAGAAAGTCGATTTTATCGAGAAGATACCGGTACGAAACTCGATAGTTACTTTTTTCAATAGGTAATATTCCGGATCTTTTTTTAGGTTTTTTTCATAAGCAAGCTAAAAACTTGTATACATCATATATAGCCAGTTCCATGGGGTATAATAGAAGAATAGCTACAGAAAGTAATGTCATGGTAATTTTTTGTCATTTCCCATAGTTTAGGATGTAGCCCTGTAGGGCTATATCAAAAATTCACCCCGTATATTTATCGTGTGCCGATCTTTTTGATGCGATGTTTTATAAAACTGGTTTCTTTCCATAAATATTAGATACAGTGGATTCAATTGGTCGAAGTTATTGAATTATTCTGAAACTTTTTTCTAAATCAACTTCTGCACTTTGCTTACTTTTCAATTACTAGTCGCACCCGCGGTTTCACCCGCAAAATTTCTGATCGCGTGTCAACTCCTGTATTAAAAGTAGCATATATGTTATTCTGAACTCTCACCTATAAGTATACCAAGTTTCATCATACTAGGTTGAAACATACCTACATGTACATATCTACATCCTCAAAAACTTTCGCATTTATAATATTAGTAGAATTCTAAAAGTATTTTATATAAACTTCATTTTAATAGGGTCATTTAGACCATTACGTCTGAATCACGAGCACGTCGCAGTAACGGGTTGAAATGCACGTGGAACTAAGTGCTGCTTGCATTAGTCATCCGATTAAGTGCACTTTATAACAATAATATTTGTATTTCATCATTTAATAAAATACTTTACTTTTAAGCGATGTGTACTTTAATATCTCTTGCGTACTTGGTTGATCTCTGTTGAGATTGACCACCATGGCCAATACCGATATACTAGCTGCGCCCCAGGGCTTCGCTCCCGTGGGAATATCGGGATGATATTTAGTCTAAAGCCTTCCTCGATAAATGGGCTATCTAACACTAAAAACATTTTTCGAATCGGACCAGTAGTTTCGATTAGCGCGTTCGAACAAACAAACTATTCAGCTTTATAATATTAGTATAGATTAAGTATTGAATGTCCTTCGTCATACACAGAAGACCAAATACAAACACGAGCTTTCCTTCTGTTCCTGTTTACTTTATGTTAAAATCTTCACATAAAATAATATGTCGTTATAACAATTTTTGAGGAATGTTTAACGTGATTTTCGGTAAAACCGTAAAAACGTCCATAAATAACGATTGCTGACCCAAAACAAAGTCTTCCAAGTATTTGTTTTTATCATTACAATCGCAATTACTCAGGGCCCGTCGAACCCGAAAATAAATGTTATTCCTTTAATTTACTCTTTTACGACTTATTTTTACGAAACGTCCACCGAAAACTTGATCAAATTGGGACGGTTCAAAGGTAATGAAATGATCTATTTAACCGTCATAAATACATAAAATATATCTTTTTGTATATTTGTGAATGTAAACGTCCGCGTCGTCAAAAAAATATTTTATGAATGAAAAAATTAAATATACTTAATTGCTTATAAACAAAATATTTTTAAGGGGCTTTTACTCGTAGTGTATGCCAGCCCCCTCTTACCCCAACTATATTTAATATGTAAATATAATACACCTGTATTCTAATACGTACCTTGAGCATTCCTCGACTCCACTCAACCTCAGTCACTATTCGGCCTCTTTGGTGGATACTCGAGTTATGTCAAACTTTTATCTTAGAATACCGACTAATATTTCTCCACGTCATATTTGACGTAACCTTAGCCATGGTTGAGTGGAGGAGAATTAAGGTAACTTCTTAGAATACGGGTGGTCGTGTATACCAGCTTTATACCCTAAATATATACTAAGAGTAAAAGTAAATAATTCGAGCTATGAACTTGAACAGAACTGTTACAGCGTCATTGTTAGGTCGAGACAAAACACTATGGAATACGCATAGATCTAATATAATAAAAGAAAAATAATTGGAATGCAAATGTAAAAGCATAACTGTATTCCCGCCGATGTGTAATTATTTAAATAAAAAAGAACCTTTATATAATAAATGTACTGTTTCTACTAAAGAGTGCATAATATGATGTTGAATTTCCATTTATAATGCAGCTATCAAACGTAAGTATTACTTAATTATTTTTTAAATTGAAAGTTTGTAAACGTTTATTCATAACTTGAAAACCATTTGTATTGTCATGGATATTACTGCCTATGATTACTTATAATTTACAGTAGACTGTAAGTTAACATTGTACTATATTTAAATAAAGACATTAAAAGTGAAAAAGTAATAAAAGAAACCGCTACATTCATGAAACATTTGAACAACAGTATACATACACTGCTTCCACTTTAGGTTTCTGTGTTGTGGAAGTCAGGCTCCTTCTACAATTCACTAAAGCAAAAAAATTACAGTTAGAAAAATATTACATTAATAAATACATTGCATAAAAGGCACAATTCTCGAAACCTATTGCCACAAGCGCAGTCATTTATTGTAAAAAGTTCGTTAACCCACACTGACATCAAAAATTCAATTTTCTATGCAACCGTTTATATTAAAACGAATAATAAATTGAATTCATCTCCATTATTGGGTCTGGCATGTGTAGGACATTTATAAAATGCTAGTGTTATATTTCAACGCTTGGAATCATTGACGCGTGATCAAATTTTCTATACATATAATAAAACAGTAATGAGACCCTTTCGTTACATTGAATAAAAAATGTGGTTTATACTAACACCATGGTAAGAAAAAAATAATAGGTTCAAAGCTAATACGATGGATTTTATTTAAAAAATATATTTTTAGGGTTGGTTCTTCATACATGTAACCGCGGTGTAAATAATATAAATTAGCGAATATATAGTTAAATGACGTATTAGTGAAGTCTTAAAAGTGAAATTGAGGATTCTTAATAGATATTTTTTGTAAAATAAACAGTTGTCATATTAAATAATAAATGTTATAACATGTTCTTCAAATATTAACTAAGTATAAAATATAGTCCACGCGAGCAAAGATGTAGGCGAAAAGCTAGTATAGAATATAACTACTTGAATAAAGTTTCGTTTTTTTCTTGATAGTGCTTATAATGTGTCTTGAAATTTCCAAAGCCGATTTTCTTCAGATTAAACGCTCTTATTAAAACTTTGGCCTATGTGTGACTTTCAAAGTTTTTGTAACTGAAATCTAGCATATCTATATTCATTATAAAAATGTAATGCATGAAGTTATACTTAAAAAATAAAAGTCCATAAAAGCTATAATTTTTACATGATCACTAGGGTATTTTTAACTGATTAATATACCCTGACCTACCCCCAACACACCAAAATAACCATTCCAGCATTTGTCACCGCTCTAAGAGCTCACCATCACACCGTAGCGAAACTATTAATTATCACTTAACGAACGTCCAAATTAAGGCGTCTATTTTCGTTTGACGAATGTTCCTGCGGTGTGACGGATGGCCGGTGACAGTTTGACAAACGCGAGGGTATGTTACCATGGCAACGTGATCCTCGTTGCCATAGCAACCCCTGTGCACTTGAGGCTATTTGAATAGGTGATCAGGGGATGTCTTAAGTCGGCCAAACTTGACGTGTATTGATATGGGGGAATATTCATGTTTTAAATTTTACTTTTACATTATGTTCTTTTTATTGCTTATCTAATGGTTTTCTCCGGCTTTCCACGGGCGGTCACAAGTTGTTATCAGTTCGCATGTGTGCATATATAAAACTCATTTGAAAAATCTAGGAGAAAATATCCCAATGACTGACGAATTTTAATACATATTATGAAATCACCTTCTTAATACGACACTTATGATAATAATTATTCAAATAATAAGAAATAATCTGAATATAAGATATATTCAGATTTTTTTATTTATTTTCAACAGCTAAAAAAATACTATTTGACGATGAAATTACCCAATCGACACAGATAATATAATCAATGAAAAACATACCATAAATAATTTCTACATTAGAGCGCTGATTTCCACTTTACCTGTAACAAGAATATAATAATTAATTTTCGTTAATACAATAACGATGGAATTATTTCGATACATTCTGGGAAATACAAAATGATAATATGAAATTGCAAAACAAAAGAAATACTGCTGACTTGTTCTAAACAATATATTTGTTTACTTTTATAGGTTACAATAATAAACTCTGGATGTAATGTTTTCGTTTGTCCATCGTTCTACAGAACAATGTTTCCTATATTAATATTATTTCAAGACAGTCATATGTGTTTTTTTCTGTATTCTTAATTTATATTCTCTCTATTCAGTAAAACGTCTGCGTTATTTCTGGTTTAAGAGGTAATTATGGTGATTTGCATCCTATGCTAGGGTACAAGAAATAGTTAAGAAATATTTTATTTTAAAAGCATCTCCAAGTATGAAGTTAAACCTGAGTAACTAATCTATTCAAAGTGTTAAATATTGTTAAATGGTAAATAGGCACCGACTTTGAATAGATTTCAAAAATAATATAAAGTTATTTTCTGATTTTTAGTGTGATGAAGTCGGTGTTTCTTGCAAAAAGTTATTATTCATAAATCCGTTAGTAGGTAATTTTAACAAATTGTCCCAAATAAATATTTATTAAACAAATCTAAATGACGTTATAAAAGCGCCTCAACTTAAGGAAATTTAAAAAATAAACATTTTGACTTTGACTTTGACTGTCAACTTTAGGGCCTCTCGGTTAATCGCCTACCAAGGAACAATTGAGTTTTTGAATGAAATTTTTTTTTGTGATAAATGGAAAGATTATACACAAGTTTTATAGCAAAACTATTTTTTTTATTTTTTTTTCGCAATAATTCAAAAGTTATTTCAAA
>LQNK01001262.1:220691-240089 GCA_001586405.1 Phoebis sennae
CAGTACATTAACATATATTTTTCACTATTAATAAACATATATAAAACTTTCAAATAAAATTATTTTTTTAGAAATAAACGGATATTTTCTTTGTAACAGAACTTATGGCTAGACTAGGTAATACTTTGTCGGTCAATGCCAACATTTATATTAAATCCAGTCTAGCAATTAAGCTTTAGCGTAAATTTAAACTGGCAGAGATAATTTTAATGTAGTCTTTGCTAAATGTGACTATTTATACCTTCTGCCTGGGTGAGGTGATAAGCCCAGTGAGGTTCTCTCCGTAACAATTATTTAATCTTTAATAATAATAATTTATTATTGCATAAATTTTTACATATTAAATTACGTTTTAAATTTTGGACCCCAAACTAGGACAGCCTGTATTTTGGGCTCTACCTTCCAAAGAGATTCTACTCTATATAAATCAAATTGTAAAGAAATCTTTAATTTTGAGTACCCTACCATTATATTTTGGTGTGATGACATTGTATGACAGATCCTGGGTTCGATTTCTGATTGAAATGACTTTGAAAGTGTGACATCAATGTTTGTCCTAGCAGCATTACCATGATTATAATATGTATAATAGCGAGGAATTTGGCCAATTTGGTATTCTGTTTTAGAAGAGGACTTTGTTCTCATTTTATAAGAGTACTTTATTGACATATATTTACTTTATTACTTGTTTCGATTGTTCATCATCTAGTGATTTTCCATAAAGAAGTAAGGATACATTCTCTCAACCCAATTCCGATGATTCCATTACGATAAAGTTTCATCTAAATCCATTCAGCATTTTGCATAAAACCGTTACAAACAAGATTACACAATTATCCATATCCATGATACGATCGTTAAAAAACAATTACCCACGTTGTAAAAAACCGGTACACAAAAATGAAAACGAAACAATTTCATCGCGCTATTATTTCCGTTTTCAATCATTGAAATAAAATCGTTCTTTAAAACAAATATTCTGTAACATTCTAGAAATCCAATATTGATATGAACGTAACACAGACTCGCTTCGTACAGAGACAGCAGCTGACTTCGGATTGTCTCTATTTGAGTAATCTGTTTCAATTATACTGTGTCACAGAGCGAAGACGGGATATATTTGTATAAATTTTTAAACTAGTGATCCGCCCCTGTTTTGCACATACTATGCATGTTATATATGTTTATAGTATCAAACTTTCTCTTGTATCACTATATCTATTATTCGCGCGGCTTCGCTCCCATAGCATAATGTTATATATAGCCTACAAAATATAGGCTATGCTACTCATTTTTTCCAATGGTGAAAGAATTTCTAAAATCGGCCCAGTAGTTTTTGAGCATATTCATTACAACCAAAAAAAAATCAAACAAAGTATTTATTATTATAATAGTAGTGTAGTGATATTAGTGTAGATTAGTAAAGAAAAACGCACAAAAATATGTAGTTTAGGGATATTGTAATAACTATGACACAGTGATTCACACATTTTTCTAATAGTTAGAACTAATATTTAAGAAATAAATGGCAAATTTCCAGCATAACATACAAACCCAATATTTCTATGAATCCACAGACTAGCTCCGTACAGACGCAACGGAACTGACTTGGCCCGAGTCGAGGAAACACCGCTGAAGGGTGTTGACGACGATTTATAGCGGAGCCGGGCTGGGGTGAATGCTAATGTGTCTCTATTTGAGTACTCTGTGCTGTGATGTCAAAGGTCGAAGACCGGGCTTTAAATACTCTAATTTTGTTGTCATAGGTAACAGTTTTTGTAAATTGATATAGAATTAATAGTCAGGGTACTGATTCACAAATCCAATTCGAGTCAGAACGAAAAATTAATATTGTTCCGATTTTCCATACTTTCCGATCGGTTTCGCATTTATGAATTAGGCCTCAGGATACCGTTACAGATTATTTAGATATTAAAAAAAATTCATGAATAAAACATCAAAGTTAACAGCCACTTAGAATCGCCCACATCACACTCAAGGTTACCAATGTAAAACCCAACTCAGGGTCCCAAAATACAAGTGTTTTACTTAGTTGGGGATCCACTGATTCTCCTTGATTAGTATTAATTAGGTTATCTTAAGCATGTTTTCTATAGCGTAAGCTCTTTGATACTAATGTAATTTAACTTTCTGTTTAAATAAAGAAATTGATTTTATTTCAAGTTTCAGCGGTTCATAAGATCAACTATGGTTATGTTAAATATTTTAAACATAAAAAAAAACCTTGTATTTGTTTGCTATAGCATACAATCATACTCATTCGCTTGAAATTCATTACCCCCTCCAGTCGGATATCAAGGGAAAATAATTCATATAAATACCAAATAACATTCTATTACCGCATGCCCCGCTTGCCTGCTATTACATAAAAATAAAAAAAATAAAAAATAAATATTACATAACACCCGTTAACGTTATACTCTGAAGACACAAAAAATGTCCACTAATAAAACGCCTCTATTCTATTTCGTACAAGGACACTGTTATGGAGTTGTTTATTTTAGGGTGTTTATGAATCTAATCAGTTTTTATTGGGATTCCTCTTTTTGTAGATTCTTATGAAAGTGATTTTACTATTATCATTTTTTTTCTTCCTTTCTTAATATTTTTCTTGTATTGCTTTTTCTCACCGACCGATGATACTCTCTGCTTATTGCAAGGGTTGTCTGGTAGATATCACTACCAAGCGATAAGACCGCCCTTTGCAATTCCCTGTATTCTAGTTTTTATTGTTATGTACTTTTTATAACCAATAAAGTGTTTTCATTTCATTTCATATTTATGTTGAAATAAATAACAATTGCCAACTGTGAATACTGCGCTAAGGAACAGTGGATTTTGTATATGTATGAATAAATAAATATTTTATTTCGCACCAAACGGATTTCAGCCTTATACCAAATATATTATAAAGAGCGATCTCATTACATTTGTCTTAGTAAAAACTCAGTTTAATAAAGAAAGAATACGAGCTACAAATTACCAAAAACAAGTATATATTATATCAATATTATAAGTGAAGGTTTGGATTATTGTGTGTGAATCACGACGCAACTACTGAACTGTTTTTGATGAAATTTCGTTTACAGTTAGCCCATTAGTCGTCAGGGGAGAGTCTACTTTTAAAATTAAATTTACATTCTTTTACTTACAGCTAATGCGAAAACATTCATTGAATGAGAGATTGCAAGGATTCCAGAAATATTCCATAAAGTGGTAAATTGGTCTACCAAATAATAAAAATATCAATATTCTATCTGACGCCAAAAACTGATTCAGTAAATGAATGACTGTGTTGGGGCACTCCAGGCCTGTTGTTATAAAGATATATATGAAATATTTAATATTTCAAAAACGATTGACACTAACAACATTTGTGAGACAAAAGACTAGTTAGTACAATTGTTGACGCAATTCGTGTATAAAAGTTAGGTGGTATCTCTGTCTCTCTCATACAATTAGACAAGGATAGAACTCCTTGAATATTTCCTCTCAAAACACCAAAAATTAAATACACTTACACCGTCAATTGAGTATTCACATCCGGATAGACTTCAAAGCGAAGTAATCGGTAATCGAATCCGGAACCCTTTCAAGCACATTACCAAATGTTGTGTCCGATGGTACATCAGACCCCAAGCTTTAAATTGGACATTTCCTTGAAATGGGTCTTCCAACTGTCATAGAATTTGAAGGGTTAACGATCTAAACAAATATCAACCTTATATGTTTAAGTTAAAGTCGATTTTTGTTTGTGCGGGTTCTCTGACCGAATTTTCTTGTATAAAATGTTTTTATACTTATAAAATTAAACATAGCGAGTTAATGTAAGCGCAGCCGAGTGGAAACGATAGGGTTTATCGGTTGAGGCAGTTGCTATCAACATTTTCACGCACGTGTGGATTGTTTTTTGCTACTGGTTACTTGTATTTAGTGTCTTACCGTGTAATGAATATTAACGTAACTTTATAATTAAATCTTATTATTATTTGTTTACATTACATGTTTAGGAATTAAATTTTATGTAAGGAATCTTCAAACTAATATTATTCTTCTTAACGCGGAAACCACTGAACTGATTTAGATGAAATTTTGTGCAGAGATTTTTTTAAAACGCGATAGGACATAGGTTGGTTTTTACTCCGAAATTCCTACGGGAACGGGAGATATACGCAGGTGAAACCGCAGGGAGCAGCTAGTAAAATATAAAACGCTTAACAGAATAAATTTAATTTTCGATTTATCTTACCTTATTTTAAATTAGAGAAGAAAAATATCTTATTTAATAGTGTTGTATGTTTTAAATATTGATGTATGATATAAATTGACCGATCGAAGCGAGGTTTCACAGCCCAGATGGCCGGGCGATCGTATGTTTGTATGTAAGTATAAAAAAACTTCGTCTAACGATAACTTGTTATTGTTTATTCGATCTTGATGAAAGGACAAACAAAAGGCGGTTTTATCGCTCGGTAGCGATCTCTTCCAGAACACCCTTGCGATGAGAGTAAACTTATAAATAGAAATAGGTTGGTGAAAGAACGCAAGAGAAAAATAATGAATAATGAAATGGATAGATAACTTTTATATGATCAGTATAATCGAGTATAAACAATTAAATGAAAATATAAAAACTGAGTATAAATGTAATAAACTACTAATATATAACTCAATTCGGTGATATAATGCCACTGAGTGGAGTGTTCATTTATTTAGTTATATATTTTATGAAGTTTTCTTTCTTTACAAAAATACGGAAATGTTTTCTTTGAGTCAAATTTCCTATCAATAGAATTCAGTCCTTTCCCTCTAGGTGACATTACAAAATTCCGCTATAAATGTATTTTCTGTACTTGCATGTTAGTAGTATTACCTGCTTTACATTACATATGGTTCAGGCTGTAACCAATGTTTGTTCAATCTAGATCAAAAACAAGGTTTAACTCATGAGTGAATCCACCACAATTCTCTTTGAAATGGAATACAGGAAACTACTAGTGCAGTAAAACATTAAACAAACCATGAATTATTCAGCATTTCATGACACCTGTACCGCAAGGTTGGCAACCCCAGAAAGTGCTAAATTTTATTTTTAATAATCGACTTAAAAATAATATAATTGAATTTTTTTTATTTAATACTTTGCTAGTATTCCACCTAAAAAATGAATGGAAACCCAGTTTCAGCATATATTTTTGTGGTTTGTTATTATGTTTGTTCGTGTGTCTTCATAAATGCATTTCCTTTCCTTAATTTTTTGCATATAATCACGCAAAAGTACATGTGCATACTTAAAAAACTAGTTTTAATCAAAATAAAATAATAGTAATATAGCATAAACTAAACTTGGTTTAAAAGTTTGAGTCTCAAATATTTTATATTTAACATAGATAAAGATAACACAAAACACAGAGATTAACACCACTACAATTCTCTTTGCACGGAATGGAATACGGGAAACTACTAGTGCAGTAAAACATTAAACAAACTATGAATTATTCAGCATTTCATGACACCTGCACCGCCAGGTTGGCAACCCCAGAAAGTGCTAAATTTTGTTTTTAATAATCGACTTAAAAAATTTTTTTTCGCTACTTTTCTATATAATAACTACTAGCATTCCACCTAACAAATGAATGAAAACCCAGTTTCATCACATATTTTTCTTTGTTTGTTATATTGTGTTTGTTTGTGTGTCCTTATAAAAGTATTTTCTTTCATACGTGTGCGCATATTAAACGAAAAACTACATATTCATAGTTTAAAACTAGTGCTATATAATATCTAGGTTTATCAAAATATAATAATAGTAATTTATCACAGACTAAACTTAGCTTAAAAGTTTAGGTTTGTATTTTTTTTTGTATTTAACATAGATAACACAAAACACACAGATTAACTCCACTACAATTCTCTTTGCACGAAATGGAATACGGGAAACTACTAGTGCAGTAAAACATTAAACAAACCATGAATAATTCAGCATTTCATGACACCTGCACCGCGAGGTTGGTCACCCCAAAAACTGTAATCTAAAATGCTATACTGTGGTAAATTTTGAGTATTAAAAGATTATTAATGTACTGCTTTTTTTCATCCTATATTTTTCGGATCGTCAGTGTATGTAAGGAACTTTAAGAAATAAAAACCGAATTAAACACCTCCGTTTCCTGCAATTAATTAACGAAATAACTAATAACAAAGAATTTAAAATTTTAACTTCCAATCCTATTCGTTCAGTTAAATCAACATCCAAACTTCAACTTCATATTAAAATGTATAAAGAACCTTTTAAAAGTCACTATAAATAATTTAATATTTAACATTCACCTGTGAACCAAAGGTGGGCAACCCCTGCCCACTGAAACGTAAAAAGCTATGCAAAGTGGTGATATGGCGCTCTTAGCGTTTATGTACATTCGATATAACTGGAGATTACTGAGTAACAAGCTGCTTTCTTGCGAAGCTACACTTTATGTGTTTCCTCGCGATTTCTTAAAAAAGGTTCTTTATCTCTTATTATTTTTTTTTATTTTTGTCTATACTAATATTATAAACAGTTGATTTTTGTTCGTATTGAATAGGTTCAGAAACTACTGGACCGTTTTGAAAAAAATCTTTTATTTACCATTGGAATCCTACAATATCCCTGATGAACACAGGTATAACATTATGCTACAGAAGAGAAACCTCACGAAACTAATCTATACTAATTTTATAAAGCTGAAGAATATGTTTGTTTGAACGCGCTAATCTCAGGAACTACTGGTCCGATTAGAATTTTTTTTTTGTGTTAGACAGCCCATTTATCGATGGCTATAGGCTATATATCATCCCGATATTCCCACGGGAGCGAAGCCCTGGGACGCAGCTAGTATAACTTCAAATAGTCATGTTAATGTACTACAACAAATGAAAAGAAAGAAAAACATTACTATTTTATTTACGTATAATAAACTCCGGCTTCAAATTCTTGGAAACAATAATTGTGTTTGAACTAAAAGCTGTTAGCTTTTGCTAATTACTGGAAAATCATTGCTATATAATTTTTATTTTACGCTATTTCACTTGGGATATTCGTCTAGGCAAAATCGAGCAAAATTATTTTAGCGTAAATTATCTGGGTCAACTTACAATCTAAATATTTTTTGTTCAATTTTGCATACCAAGTATGAATTTTTAATTTAAGGAAGACTACAAAATTTTGAATTTTCAAACCTTTTAATAAAAGAGAAGACTCTATATTTAAGTGTTTAGTGTTATAAATATTATTATTTTGCTTGTCTTTAGTTATCGTCGTTATTTGGGCTAGATTTATTTTACTTACTATCGCAACAAAAATCTTAATACGAAAACTGCGTTGATACTATGAATTACTTTGTGTATACCCTCAGTAATTTTCAAAATTCATAACTGCTTATGAATATTCAAGATTCTCTGCTCATACCCGTAAGGATAATACTCACATATCCTTTTTTTTACGTGAGAAAATCCTACGTGAATAACCTTCCACTTCGAGGGAAGCAGTCGGGTTATATCTGATCTGGTCTGTCTGATCGATTACTGATGAAACCTCACGGTGACTTCTTTTGCTTTTGTAGTCAAGAACTTCGGGATCTCCTTGAAGGAATTTGTACGGTGTAGCATAATACCCATAGCCTTTCTCGGCTAATAGTATATCATATTGTCAATCCCATTAGCGCAGTGGATGTGGCAATGGTCTATTGCGCAGGAGGGTGTGCGTTCGAACACCACCAGTTACAGTTATTATTAATTATTATACATAACATTTTCTAATGTCTGAATGTTTATGATCTATACTCTATAGTTTGTATGTATTTAAAAAAGTATGTTTAAGTATGTCTATCAGTTATCTAGTTTCCGCAATACAAGCCCCATAAACATTTATTTATATTTACATATATCTTTTTATGTAACACATAGATGGAAATAATGAATACTCACATACCTGCGCTATAACTCACAAGTCAACTGCAAATCTGTGCAGCGGAATTAATTATCGTAATAAACATCCAATTACACTGCATTATAACACTACACTAATTATGTAACAGGAGCATAACGGGGACTTAATTGTTCCATGTAGTAATTAGGGAAATTCAGTTCCTCTAGTAGGCTATGCCTCCCCCCTCCCCCGACCGATACGGGTCATGGTGGCTAATGTCAACAGAGATTAGCCAGGTGCGCAGGAGATATTATATTGCACAAGTTTGTGCGCAAACACAGGTGCACTCTCTATTCCTTCACTCTTATAATCCAATGGGGCGGCAGACACAACCGGAATTCTTTAAAATCGGATAAACCGTACTCCATATATTCTCAGACAAAGTTTTTCATACTTACATACAAAAATACCTCACTTCAAAATTAAAACTACCTGTTAAGTAATCAATTTTTAAAATAATTACGTATTCACTTCCCTCTGTCAAGTGTCAATAAAGAAACCTTTGTTAATCCAGTTGTATCAGTGCAAATTCTTTAAAATCATACCGACTATTTGTATGTATATTATGTAATTGTGGACCTATAACCCTTCTCTTTCCTAATATTATAGCTTTAGTGTGCCACGCAATGTACTCAAACTTTCGGAGAATAGATTCTTCACTACACAAAGTAGCTAGTTTTCCATAAATATTAAATACAAATTAGTTCAAGTATCCCAAAGTATAAGAAAAGAACGTCGAGTTAATTAGGAAGAACCGCCATGTTTAAGCGAACTTTCCCTAGACTTGCAGCCAAAACAGTAATTAATTAATTTACAATGATTTATGTTGAGGATACTTCACTAAAACCTTGCTTTAAATTTTTTTTTTTTTTAATATTCTCGGACATTTTAAACAACGCCATCTAGTCCCAAAGTAAGCAACGTTTGTACTATGGAAACTAGATAACTGATAGACATACTTAAATATACTTTTTTTTTGTAAATACATACTATAGATATTAACACCCAGACAGTAGCAAATTACAATGCCCGTGGGAATCGAACCCACACCCTCCGGCGCAATAGACACTGACGTATTCACTGTGCCAACCGAGCAGTCAAATTTGCTGTTCGTTAGTTTCGCTAGAACTCGAAAATGGCTGAACCGAATTGGATAAGGTTGGTTTTGGAGGTGGTTTAAAAGGCAAAAAAATATAAATAAATTGTGCAGCAAATAGTAAAAACGACAATTTTTTTGTCGGATACAAATAATTCGCACCTTTCAAAGACGACTTTATCAGCCAGACAACCACGACTCAAGCTAATCTATACTAATATTATTTTAAAATTGATATTAAAATGTTCTATATTTCATACCATCCTACAAAATAATAATCATATTTGAAAGGATTTTTGTATATCACGCTGCATCTACTGAATGAATTTAGATGTATTTAAACATATGCTATTAACAGGATCATATGGTGGGATAAATATTGGCCTATTTTTGCGAATTGAACGCGAGCAAAGCATGGGTATAAACAGTGTTCTATAAGATTTTTCAGGCGTGTAAATATACCGAATTTTCTTACATAAAATGTTTTTGCGCAACCAAACTATAAAAACCTTCAAATAATTAGTGCGTTATTTTAGCGAGTATTCTGTTCGTCTCGTATTGTGCAGCCAAAATTGTAATTAATTCATTAACAATGATTTGTGTGGAGGATACTCCACTAACAAAGTTAGGGAATTCCTCGTTAATTTAGTGAAAGCTTCTCTTCAATAGCTATGCCCGCGGTTTTGCTTTGTACCGTAATGCAACTGTCTATCATCGCAAATGTAGTACGAAAATAAACGCCTTTATGTATCATTTTCGGTTTGTAATTCCTTTTTTATGTTACAGCAGGCAAATGGAGCATGCGGTTCTCCTGATGTTAAGTGACTGACCGTAGTCTAGAAACATCTACAACATCAAAGCGTCGCAGATGCTTTACGGGCTTGAAGAAATGGGAGGGGATACGAGATGGTTAATGATGGGAAATCGGGAGACGAGTAGAACAGTATGGAAGAGGAACGGAATAGGATTACGGTCCTCCGGATCCCCGCTCATCGTACGGAACCCTGCAATACTGCTTCACGCCGATCTTCTGCTGGGGGGGAGGGATAATTACACCGGAGCTTGACCTAATCGAGAAATGCTCGGCTGCCACTCTTTTATTGCTGATGATGTTATGCAGCAGAATTACTCTCTCTCGTCTCTGACGGCACTTACGGTCAGAAATGGGGTGGCAACACACGTATTTTATCCCGTCGCAACGCGTAAAAAACGGTTTATAATATCAGAAGATATAAACAATTTCCCTCGTGCATATTGACGCTCTTTTCGTATCGATTATCTCTACAACAATCAAACATTTAAAACACTCCAATACAGTGCTTACGTTAAATAAATTATTAGAAAAAAAAACAAACTTCATGAAACAAGTTAATCGTTCATTGTCACGCAAAACAAATTTCAAAACTTTTATAGGACATAATTGGACTAAATTCATGCAGCATTTGACTTACACATATGGGTACGTACATAGTTAATTGCACACACAAAAAATGCCTAAACGGATTTTGATGCAAGTTGGAACAACGATATGGTATAACCCGAATTAACACGTCCTTAATTTCGGTTCGTTAAATAATACCCGACACTTGTTTTATTATTAAATGTTTTTATCAGAACACTGAGCATTGTCCTTTAACAAGCTTTATACATATAAACGACTGATTAATTATCTACGAATCAATCAATACATCCCCTTCCTTTTTTATCTTATGATATACCTCACTTATCCTATCCACTTTTATTGTAGGGCGAGCTTAAAGAAATGAACAAACATACATACATACGCTCCAAAAGCATTACCCTCCTTCTGAGACAGTCGGATAAAAAATTAAAACACGATAAAAAAGAAAGTTAGAAAATGCAATGTCATATAAACATGAGCCAAGTATATCTATTGCAATCAATGAAAATGATTTAAAAAACAAAAAGAAATGTGCACCGAATTCACCTCCTCTTTTTTTGGGAAGAAGTTAAAAATGTTTAATTATACCCTCCAATCTATGAGAACCTTTAAATTGTTTCAAAAATAAATTGAAACAAACGCTAATAAAAACGTAAAAAGTATTTTTTGACCTGTAAACCCGATTCGCTCCAAAAATTCGTATTCCCTTTGTTACTGATCTGGTCACGGCCATCTAGATTTACACATCGGTTCATCTTTTCAACGGTCAACACCCACTCAATGTGCAGTTTACTGTTGAAACAATGTAACTAGTAGCTCGCTTCGAACTAGACCTCGTGTTGTAATGTATGAATATCTTTAATTTGATATTGCCTATTTGACCCCATATATTCGTAACACCCCCCTTTTCACCCCGTTTAGCTCATCTTTCAATCTTACATACGAAATTTTAAATATTGTTGGTCAAACATTTGCACATACATACAAACATACCCTCGCTGGGTCATATCGATTATCGAGTCTGAATCTTATACATTACTTGGTCTCTGATGATGAACCCACGTTCATTGTCTTATTTTTTATTAATTTATTTCACTCTTTAAGAGCCCGCCATAGGCCAAATGGCTTCGCGAGATCACTAATATTATTAGTAATAATGGATCGAATATTTCGAAATTAAAATGTAGCAAAGTTCAGGACTATTGTCTGCGACCATGTTAGCAGAAACACGATTGCATAAAATTTTCTCGATAGAAAAAAATTGCAAAGTTGGGTCCAAATAAATCGTAGAACATTGATTACTCAATAAATACATTTAACTGAACGTTGGAAATTTGTATTTAATTTGTATTTGACCTAACGCAGGGTTCATCTAACTTTTTTTTTAAATTAACCTTATATATTCTTTACAAAAAGGGAATAACTATAAAAAAGCCCGCGCGCACTTCATCCGCCACTGAATCATATCTACCTCTCACTCACGCTGCGGCTATCGGACGGGGAGGTTGTGTCGCTTGCGCCCAGCTCGCCCGCACGCACACACTCAAACAAATATACGACGCGAAATAAATAATATTTCGTGCGTAAAACATTTTTAGCGTTCCGTAGCAGTAGCTCGCGTTGTGGAAACTAATATTATAAAGATGAAATATTTGATTTTTTTGTTTGTTTAAATTGAATAGGCTCGAAAACTGCTGGACCGCTTTTGATGAAATTCAAGTTTTGAAATAAAAGATGGCTGACAGTTTTTTTTTATTTATATTCTACATTACAACAAACTGGGTATCATTTAACCAAAGTAATTGGGGGTGGTATTTATAGAAATGTTATAAGTATATATAAGTTGCAAATTAAGGATGCGGCTGAATTTAAAAATTATATTCTATAGAAATATGGGCCTCGATTCCTAGGTCATTGGGGGTGCTTACTATGAAAATGGTATCAATTATGAACGCTTCTGTTCATAATCCCGTGCCCGTAACATATGCTGAATAAAGCCCTTTTGCCTTACTTTTTTTTGTAAAGATATTTTTGTTAGTGTCCGACCGAAACTGGTTTTTAAACCGAAACCGAAACCGAAGCCGAATTTTCGGTTCTGATCTCAGTTTCGGCCGAAACCGAAACCGAAACTTACACAAACATATTAAAATGTTCTGTTTTATACTGAAATTAAATGTATTTCTTACAATTTTATTTGCTTCTTTGTTGTAAAATGAAACAATCAATAATTAAGTTACATGAAAAATATATTTTTATGTCAATATGCCATTAAATATATAATAAACATTTTAAATTAAGGATTACTTCAGGTAAAAAAAATTAAAAAATCAACACTTAAACATAAACTCTTAGTTAAATATTCACATTTTTTGCATTTATAATATCCTTAAGCTATTCATTTTTTGAGATCTTGTAATTAATTATAATTTTATATTATAACGAGTTTCGGTTTCACCGAAAGGTTCGGCAGTTTTTTCACCGAAACCGAAACTGCCACCGAAACTAGATTTTTCTGCCGAAACTTGCCGAAACCGAAACCGAAACTTCGGTCGGACACTATTATTGTATTTTGATTGTACTTTTAAGTTTTAATTGGTAAAGGCAATAAGCGGATTTTTTATTTATAATCGGGAATGGCATATGTTTAGATTGTAGATTAGTATTGTAGTTGTAGAATGTATAAGAAATAAGAATCCACTACTATATTCTGGCAAATAAAATAATTTGAATTTGAATTCGTCATAAATGCGACTGGCGCTTGTGAAGCTAGTCTAGGTTTTAGTTTTTATTTTTTAAAAGAAATATCTAAATAAACTAACTGACCACAAGCAGAATTACGAAATTATATAATATAAATATTATAAAAAATAAATATTACATGTATACGCATAAAATAATCTCCATAACCGTATACGGTTTTATTTCAATACTAGCTGTGCCCCGCGGTTTCGCCCGCGTATATAGCCCGATCCCGTGGCATTTCCGTTTTTAAAAGTATCCTATGTCATTCTCCTGATCCTAAGCCTTCTGCCTACGAATTTTCAGCTAAATCGGTTCAGCCGTTCTTGAGTTATAAGTGGAGTAACTAACACGACTTTCTTTTATATATATATAGATAATCGCAACTCGCACTTGACTTATATTTTGAACTTACTCGACGCTGCGCGCGAGTGTGTGTGTGCTCGTGCTACGAGCGTAAGCATGTGTTGCCGTGCCGGGTGAGGTATGCGGAGTGAAGGGGCTCAAATTTAGATTTTTGCTAGCATAAGGTGGGCCGTTAATGTAATGTATAGTAACATAATTAGGAGCTAGAATGAAAGTTCACGCAGTACAGTGATCTTATGTTATATCCAAAGATTTATTTGTCTATGTTTGCCGCAATCGGCGCAAACGGGTATTCGGTGGGAGCAGTGAGTGGGTTCGATTCTGTGCAACGGTATTAAGTTGATTAAAAATAACCAAGTCTTTGCCAAAGCGGGAAATCATCTATAAGCTATATTTTATACAATAACAATAAGCTACGGGAGCGAAGCCACGAAACAGCTAGTCTAAACTAAAAAAAAAATTAATATTGCAAATGAACCTTGAAGAAAAATCAACTACTAAAACATTATGAACCACATTAATACTTAAACCGCTGTCTATTTAATCCAAAACATTGTTTAACGTAAAGTAATTCTCAGAACGCGATTAAAAAGAAGTACAAACCTGGCAAAAGATCACGCTTACTGAAGCTTACGAAGCTTAACCAAGTCTTGCCAAAATACCTTTTAACTTGTCAATATAAGGTAAAAGTGACGTAATGTGTATGTGACTTAGTTTTCAATAATGTATCAAAGATTATGGATATATTGTTATGTCAGATTATATGATAGACAAAAGTCATAGCAAATGTATCCGTCGTTAGGATATTAAAATCAAAGTTAGTGCAAATAGATAGATTTGCCTGACTTTAGTAAGAACAACAATAGATAGATAGAATAATGAAAACAGCCGTTAGACATTCATAGATCGCATGCCATTTTGCAAATTCATTCCCTTATTGGCACGGTTAGAATTAGAAAAAGTTGTGTGGCGTTACTAAAACTGCAATGTGCTATTTCTCCAATATTTTTGTACCTTGTATCACTATGATATTTAGTTGGCGACAAATTTTGAATAATAATAAATCAGACATTAGAATAACTCAAGGACTAGGTAATCTAATATGGATTATATTCTGTATAAGGTGTACTAAAACAAAATTTGAACTGAACATTTCCTAGAACACGTAAAATATCGTGTCCTATAAAGTAAAATGACTTGCAGAATAGACAATGCACTGCGGAATCCGCATATGAGGTGAGTCTAATCTCCCCTCGTATTACCGGAGTCCCTCCATTTATACTCACTTAGACATTCATAGATCGCATGCCATTTTGCAAATTCATTCCCTTATTGGCACGGTTAGAATTACAAAAAGTTGTGTGGCGTTTACGTTTCGAAAAAATGGTGATATTAGTTGTGTATTATAGATAAGTATTTTAATAAGTCCTAATACTAAAACCTTGCCTCTGCTAATATGATATTTAATTTGCGACAAATTCTGAATACTAAATCAGACATTAGAATAACACAAGGGCTAGGTAATCCAATATGGATTATATTCTGTATAAGGTGTACTAAAACAAAATTTGAACTGGACATTTCCTAGAACACGTAAAATATGGTGTCCTATAAAGTAAAATTACTTGTGAAATAGACAATGCGCTGCGGAATATCCGCATATGAGGTGAGTCTAATCTTCCCTCGTATTACCGTAGAGTCCCCCATTTATACTCACCTAGACATTCATAGATCGCATGCCATTTTGCAAATTCATTCCCTTATTGGCACGGTTAGAATTACAAAAAGTTGTGTGGCGTTTACGTTTCGAAAAAATGGTGATATTAGTTGTGTATTATAGATAAGTATTTTAATAAGTCCTAATACTAAAACCTTGCCTCTGCTAATATGATATTTAATTTGCGACAAATTCTGAATACTAAATCAGACATTAGAATAACACAAGGGCTAGGTAATCCAATATGGATTATATTCTGTATAAGGTGTACTAAAACAAAATTTGAACTGGACATTTCCTAGAACACGTAAAATATGGTGTCCTATAAAGTAAAATTACTTGTGAAATAGACAAGCGCTGCGGAATATCCGTATATGAGGTGAGTCTAATCTTCCCTCGTATTACCGTAGAGTCCTCCATTTATACTCACTTAGACATTCATAGATCGCATGCCATTTTGCTATATGAGGTGCAAACCGTTTGAAATTCATTCCGTTATTGGCACGGTTAGAATCACATTAAGTTATGATCGTTAAAATAAGATGGTTATGTTGGTATTTCATCGTGGATATGTTTTTATACATATCTAGGCTAATATAATATTATAAGGAGGAAAAATTTGTTTGTTTGTATTGAATAGGCTCCGAAACTTCCGGACTGATTTGGATGTAATTTTATACAGATTCTTTGAAACCCCAGGTATAACAGAATAGTTTTTACCCCGAATATCCTACGCTGTTGAAAAAGCGGTACACAGCCTGTATTATATAAACTATCATGATATGATAGTATTTTTCTTTATTTACCTATCAACAAGAGTCTACACAGCGCAATGTCTCTTATATCTATAAAAGGCCTCTTAATATTCATATCAATAAATATGAGAATCTTACCTCTTTCTGACATGGGAAATTTTGCAGCGAAAAAATAAGCACTACCTGCAAGAATTAAAGACTTTAAATATTACAAAAATAATATCTTAAAAGCATAGAAGATGAAACGATACTTGTAAAAATTCATACTTTTCTGGAAGATACATTTATAACAGAGTGTTCCTAAAGAGCTGTTAAAATTCTATTAAACAATAGTTTACATAAGCAGTTGAACCATTTTTTCTGCAATCTGTATGAAAATATTAAACGCAATTAAAAGTTTCAATTTTGCTGTTTCATAGGTGCGATGTTCAAATTACTAATTGACCAAGAATTATAGTTCAAAAATCTAAGCCTAAAAGTTTAGGAAAGTAAATCTCCGGTCCTAACATAACACTACATATAATAACTTTTCACTAAATATAACGGGAGGCCCACATTTAGAGGAGGGGCGGGGGGTCAGTTTGTGTCCATGCCCCAGGCGGCAAAGTTACGGTATAGGAATGCAGAATAGGTGACTTTGTTTTTCGGTGACATGATTATGATAGCGATCGGAAAATTTTCATCTTTTGTCTAAAAAATGAAGATTCGGGGTTGATCCCATTTATAACATGAAAAATTACGAACTGAAGTTTTGATTACTTGCAACTTACAATCGATCCATTTACAAAATATAATCTGTAACATTGAGATGGTCGAACTCAAATTTAATTACTTACAACTTGGGCCAATTATCTATTTACAGAATATAAGGGAAATCTTGTGCTTGAAATAAAACCTCTAATAACATCGCCCATGTGTTACCGGCCTTTTTTTAACTCGCCATCTAAAGTATCAGGAAAGACCGAAGCAAACACAATTTGTTAAAAATTTTTATCGTAATTCATGGACACTACAAAATACTTAGTATCGTCATGCAAAACAGAATTCCATTCATTTCAATAAACAAAACATTAGCATACACGACACATATAGACATCCTAATCTACGATCTAGACCTGTTTAGGTAACATTCAGGAAGTATAAATACTATCTAATTATGGGCCATTGTGTCATTATATGTTACGAGCCGCCAATTTAATATGCATTGAATGTGGCTCGGGGCTCATTAATTTTATATATAATTATGTTATGGAGTGATTATTGCGTTGGAAACTATTTGTTGCTTAATTTGTCTAAAGCTATGACATTTCAATTTATTTTGAGATATACATGTTTTTATAGTATTTTCTTGTTTTAACGCGAGTACTTTTCAAGGATTGGATCTGCTTCTAAAAATAAATGGAGGTAGACACACAATGACGATGCCTATGTCATAACATCTACCTTTATGCCAAATTTCAACCCGATCCTTCCAGTGGTTTGGGCTGTGCGTTGATAAATCACAATGTCAGTCATTAGTCACCTCTGAATGTTATAATATTATTATAGGAACTAGCTTTTGGAAGTGCTCTTCTGTTTTCTTTTTAAGTCACTTTCCTAATGAATCCTTTGTATTTTTATACGGTAATCCTTACCAAAATCCTTCCTATCACCAGATTTCCTGACTCTCTTGCTCCAGAAAACAAAGTTTAGACCAAGTATTTGTCTTTATGCAGTAATTCCTTACACCAAGATTTCCTGACTCTCATGCTCAAAAAAAAGAATTTGACTAAGTATCTCCTCCCCTTACGTATCCTAGTATTCTCGTTACGTGTAAATTCGGATGTCATAAAGTGTCACGCCCTAGCTGTTTATGGAAATGCGGACTTGTGACATATATCCATGTCATCGGATACGGGACCTCCCTCTGTAAACATTTTTTTACATTTAGCGTGACCTTAAATATGCTAACTATACTATACAATATTTATCATCATAAACCATTACATTAAATTATGTCTAATTTTTTAAATTGTGACATTCAATTTTGGAATAAAAGTTAAATGTTTTATAATAGTGAAATATAGATATAGAAGTCAAACATGATACAAGGCGTTGGGGCAATGCAAACATTAACACCGTTTAGCGACAGTTTATCTTGGGCTACATCGGACCACTCACACCGTTAATTTTATGCGTTTGATAGACGTGCCTGTGTCTGTGTGCGTAGGCAATAGTGATTATTCTGAGGCATCGTTTTTGAGGAGGTGTTTGGGACAACCTGAGTATCAGATACCCCTATGTTTTTTAGACCTGACAGGTAGAAAGTCCCACCAAAAAGACATGTCTTTTTGAGAACTGCTATTTCACGGTGTTACGGCACTAGCTTTGTATATATATAAATAGTAATAACAAACGTTTTTATATTATGAGATAACATAAGATCATGTTTTTGAAGGACCAGCTGGTTCCACAAATAAGGTAGGCAAAACAATAGATAATTTTAATACAAATTTTCAAATATTTTATCACCGTACAGCGCCCTAACAGTATGTAAATGTATGTAAATATATATCCACATAATCGGATAAAGAGGAACGTGTTCCGGTATTGCCACCCTCACGATCTTTTGATATCTCCTTATAAAATGGTTTTACGAATTATAGAACGTGTTGACTGTAATACGTAACATTTTGGGATGAATTGTTAATAATGTTGTGGATTCTAACCACAGATTAGGGAATAAAAGGCAGATGGAGTGTTCCGAAGACTCGAGTGACGCTTACTACTCGTACGTACACGTGTATCTGTGTGAGTGAAATTTTAAAATAAAGAAGCCCTTGTGACGTGTTGTGTCAAACTAGACGAACATTTTTGTATATATTTTGAGATAACAAATAATGAATCTGTAGGTATAATTGAAAAAAGTTTATCCTTTAACACATCTACTGAAATAAATCACGCTAAAACAAAGAAATGTCTCATTTGTAATCAAAAAAGAAAATAAAATACATTTTAAAGGATTTTAACCGCGGTAAAAGTATTTTATTTAAAATGGAAAGTACTCGCGTTAAAACAAACACAAGATTATACTATCAAAAAAGAACATTATAGTTCTAGTATTTCATAACAACACTGCACGTGTCTCGCAAAAAAAGGAAAAGCGAGTTAAACTCGTTAAATATAATACTATAGCGAAAAGGCGTAAGCCGCAAAGTTATGCCTTTTGTAAGTTAATATGGATGAAATATGATCATTTATTTTTGTGTATTTTCGCTTTGAAATCCGCAGTATTGCCGCAAGTTTATAAAAACGAGTAAAATAAAGTGTATTAAGTTCTTTGACTGTTTCTTTGTT
>LQNK01001262.1:243784-255593 GCA_001586405.1 Phoebis sennae
ATATTTTTCCATACAAATAGTTCGTGTCTGTCAAATGCGTTTCAAAAATGGCGGTATGAAGTTCGCCAGGTCAGCAAGTTATTAGTAAAATTTATGTGTAATAAGTAACAAATTCGATTATAAAATATATTATAGTCGAGTTAAAGTATTCTATTAACGTACACAGGGGCACCAGTGAGGCGTGAATATCTTAAACAATAGCTTAAAGGGGAGGTCCAAACTCAATGCATTCCCTTTAGATCAGGGGTTCCCAACCTTTTCTTGACGACTTAATTTTATATGTGTTGTCAACAGGAACCAGGATGTAGGTATTTAGAAACATTCTGTGCTGTTTTTTCTCGAAACAAGCTTGACCTAAGTTCTGAGATTACGGTCAGAACTTGGGTCAAGCTTGTTTGCCCACAAAATTTGAAGGGTTTTGAATATCCAATGATGATAAAATAAGCTGTCACTAACTCTAGATTTACGCTTGTAATATAAGTCTACTAATATACACTTCCATCCCTTATCTAGTTACCGTTGTAAATACACGTGGAATATATTTCGAAGAGAATTGAATGTTTTTGCACGCCAATATTATTATCTAACCAGACAGAGTAAAGACTGTCTAACAGTTTATACTATCTCAGGAACCTGAGCGATCTTATTTATGTAAAATGGAAATAAATTATTAAAGAAAACTAATTGAAATCCACTTAAGCCCGATCAAAACCAAATAAAAACTTCTTCATGCATTCTTCAACCAAACAGATCCAAAACCTCATCACATTTAAAATTATCCTATATCCATCGGTTAAATTTACAAAGAGATATCCATTACGAATTTAACGGGTGATAATGAAAAACAAATAAAACTCCGCGACCCATATTAACCAGTATTAATTAAACTGTTTTTGGATAAATACTTTTAACGCGAATCGCGATAAAATGTCGCAGAATTATGCGTTTAATTAAAAGAATATAAATATCGATAAAGTAATACGAATTAACGTTAAACCTGCTTACTTGTTTAAATTAAATGTAATGTAAAAAACAGCAGCATAATAGTAATTTACGATATCAGCTAACACTTTCTAAAACTGAAGATAACTACTTCAAGCTCGTCGTAAGGGAGTGATAATAGTTAATTATTCATAGTTTTGTTTTATTTTAATGGCAGACCAAGCAAAGTGGGAGCATGTGGGTCACGTGATGTTAAGTGATCACCACCCATGAACGCCTGAAACACCAGGAGTGTCATAGGTGCTTTGCCGGCCTTTGATGGACATATAGGCTCGTCTCTTGAAGATCCTAATATCGAATTTGTTCGGAAATACCGCAGATGGGAGGACGATCCACATCATCACCGTTCGAGGCAAGAAATTCCGGGTGAAGCGCACGGTGGTGGATCGCCAACCATCCAGATGGTGTGGATGGAAGTTGAGATTACGCCGAGATGTGCGGTGGTTGAACTGTGCAGCTAGTAGTAAGCGTCAAATTAAATATATAAAAAAAAAGCCATTGTAATTACATGTTCTATAATACCTAAATCTAATATTAGAATCTGTTCATGCGCAGGACCGACAGTTTTACGTGCTCTCACGGCACGGGGGTGTTCCAACACCGCCAACTTCCAGACTCAGGGCTGTTACTATGATTTCTTTGTCAGAAAAATCCTAATAACTAGTTAATGGCTAGTCTGTGTTGAGATTGGCCACCATGGCCGAAATCGGTCAGGGGAGCTATTATTATTATATTAGAATTTGTTGGTATTATTAAAATCATAAAATATACATAGTCTCCTCTATGGTAATACGATGGTTAAAACTGTAAGCCTTTATTAAGACATCCCCATATGAATACAACAAACCTTAAAAATTCCTCTACCCATAAAAATGGGAATTATCATAAAGTCGCAGTCGATCCGCCCATTCTCGATTACCGCTAAATTATTCAAAGCCATCGAACAAAAGGGAAGGTCCGGCTCATGCATATGTATCCACAATTAATTTAAACGGAACATTTTAACGAAGTATTGCTTTTTTCGCCAAATTGCGTATACGGTTATTACATTGAATGTAAAGCGTAACTAATAATTAATTCATTTTTTTATAATAGTCTGGGTAGGTAGTTAATACTTTCCTTTTACAAGCATACATTTTTTACAATAAGTTTGTGCACCAATCACTCTTTAACTACGGATTTTTGGACTATACGGATTTTGTTTAAATATTGTATACATTAGCAAGCGTTTTTTTTTTTTATTTGCAAGCGCCATTTTATGAATTTATATAACCTATCACTACCACAATTCTAACGAATAAAACAACACCTCACATATCAAAATCAGTCCAGCTTTTCAGCTGAAATGCGAGCCAAAGAAATGAACATACAAACATATAAACGCCCGAAAAACGTTATCCACCATTTGTAGCAGTCGGGTAAAAACACTTTGGTCAAATAACAAGTGACTCAAGGTTTATCCTATTTAAATATTAAACAGTATCAAAGCAATGCTTTTGTGGAATTTTCTAGAAAAATATTATCTTCATAAAATATGGACGTTGTTAAAAATGGCCAGATGAAATATTAATGAGCTAAATTATGAGTGAAACGCTATACTTTTATCTTTACAGACATTTATTGTGGTAGTTTTATACTTGCCAAGTTATTAAACTAGTTAATTATCAGACGCTTAATATATTTTGAGATTGATAAAAAATTAAGTTAATTTTCCCAATAATTTATAGTCTGAAGTATAAATTTTTATGTGTAAACCCAAATCATAATTTATTCTTGTGCCAAATTTCATCGCTATTAAATAAAATATAAGATGACATCTACACTTCAATAAAAGCTGATAAGTTTGTCTGTTTGAATGCACTAATCTCAATACTAATTAGATACAATATATCTATTATATATTTACTATTGTGTAACGTTTATTGTATTAAATATTTTTGCTAGCAGACCGAGACATTTTTTACATCACTGAGGATCGATCACAAGATCTCTCGGCTTAAGGGCCGAGTGCCCTAACCATCGAGGTTAAAAATGCTTATAAAAAAGATTTATAATTCAAAACTCTTGTTATATTCGGCCATAAACTATATAACTATAAATATAAAGGCAGCCAAACGCTGAAACTTCAGCGAATTAAGAATAACTTCCGACCACAGTTTTTCCCTCTTAAAGTTTCGCGTTTAAACTGAGATTTCATAGTTTCTCGGATAGTTTTAGTTTTAATTAAATCGCACGTACATTTTTCATAGTTAGCGAAATTAATAGTTTTCGAAAATCAATTGGCCTACTTTAATTATCCGCGTAATAAGACACTGTTTGCAAAACTTTATAGTTTTAGTTTTTGCTTTTAGGTCCAGATAACTGAATTTTAACATAGCTATTATCTACACTAATATTATAAAGAGGAAACATTTGTTTGTTTGTTATGAATAGGCTCAAAAACTACTGGACGGATTTTAAATCTTTCACCATTCAAAAGCTACATTATTCACGAGTAACATAGGCTATATTTTATAGGCTATGTATATAACATCTATCTACGGGATCGAAGCCGCGTGGATCAGCTAGTTTTCAATAAAATAGTTGATTGTTTTGATACGATATTTTAATAACATTAGGGATAACTTATATTAATATAAATCCAACTTCCTACTAATATTATAAATGTGAAAGTTCGGATATTTGTATGTCAATCACGCCGCGACTACTGAACGGATTTTGATGAAATTTCGCATACATATAGGCCATTCATTTATTTGTAAAAAGTTATTTATTTTCTACACTATATTAATTATTTATTCACAAATTAGACCGGTTTCGAACACCACCTTCAGTAATTTAACAAACTATTATATTTTTTACAAATAAAGCAAGATGCAGTTCTATCAAGAGGTACAAAATATAAATTATCTATAGAAAAGCCACATTTGATCTATAGACCCCCAATTTATCGCAAACAAAGCCGCGGGTAGTAACTAGTACTGATTGACTGTTGTTGTTAATCAATCATCAAACAACAGGGGTGCCTTTAAAACTTTCATCTACCCTCATTCAAAAAATTCGAATCCAAGCATTTACCCTCAACTATTATTTCAATATGCATTGTCTTCATGTTTTTGCAAACCCTGTCACTCAGTACTAATTGTACACTCTAGGGAGTGGAACAAACACACACCTCCCACGTGTTCCACTGCCCATGAATACTCCTTATTGAAATGCAATCATGCTGAGATGACTTACTCACTGTACACTATAAAGTACACATTTCCATTTATACATATAAAATATTAAATTAATATTTTTATTACATTTTTTGAATAATAATTTAAAGAATAATTGCTATGAATTTATATTTAACGACATATAAGCTACTAAAGTCGTACGTTAGTCCACAACTAGCCGCGCCCCGCGATTTCACCCGCGTAACGTCTGATCCCGTGGCAACTCCGGAATTAAAAGTAGCCTATATGTTATTCTGAACCCTAACCTGTATGTATACCAAGTTTCATCATAATCGGTGCAGTAATTTTTGCGTGAAAGAGTAACAAACATCCATACATCCATACTTACAAACTTTCGCCTATATAATAGTAGTAGGATCAATAACAAACATACATTTAGATAATGTTGATATTTGGGGCTGTTTAACACTTCCATTGCTATCAATAACATAAAAAATTTAGTAGTATACGATTTGCATTATTTTATACTGGCCATTTTCCACGATTTGTTTACAATAGATTTATATTGACATACAAAAATTACAAAAGTACTTCATTTTTTGCACATGATATACGCACTTAAAAAAAAGGAATGAAATTCGGCTTACCAATGTCATTAAGGTGAATTTCTGTACGTCGATATCTCAATCACGCAAAAACGCCTGAAAGGTTGTCGATAGAAGGTAACCATCAATCATGACATGTGCGTCTTTTATCAACTCACGCAGTGTAGAGAAGAAATAGTAAAAAATATCTTATCTTCAAAAACTTAAGAAACTTAAATAGTAGAAAAGTCCCAGAATAATGTTTAATCACTGCTTACCTATGGATTTTAATTTAATATAAAGATAATCATATAAACGTTGAAGCTAAGCCTCCACATTTTGTATCGTTCACTTTGGATTCATTATTTGTATAGAAAATAGTTTTATTTTCTTTTTATGTAACAGGAGGCAAGCGGTGCATGCGGATCACCTGATGTTAAGTGACTGACCGCAGTCCATGAACTACAATATCAAAGTGTCGCAGAGGCCTTGCCGGCTTGAAGGAAGGGAAGAGGATAAGTAGGAGGAGAGGAGTAGAACAGGATGGAAAAGGAATAGTCCGAGTCCCCGCTCACCATATATATGCGTTCAACTATTGCGCGGAAACATTAAAAAAATATGTCTAGTTAAAATAAAGGCCTGTTAGAATGTTACGAAAGGCGATGTCACCAATAATCTTATTCCAACATCAAGAAGCCTGCCCTAATTTCTTTACGTGACCCCAAGACAAAACTAGTAATCCTAAGTCCAGATTAGCTTGACCTGACGAAGCGGTTCATCAGCTTTGATTGGCTTCTTGCAAAGCTGTTATAATCCGCGTTTCTACCGAATTCTGACACGTGCCTTGTAGAGGAAATTATCTAATTAGATTCAAGGAATTGAGGATCAATTAATGACATGTTTTCATACTAAGTATTGCTTTTAAAGTGATATTTAGGAAAAATATCACTTTCATGATGTATATTTGAAAAATAAAACAAAAAATCACAGAACACAAGACAACTCGGTTATGGTGATCTTTTTCTTAATAAAGTAAAAATTTTGTATATTCCGATTTTTCCCCAACTATGATATATTTTAATTAGAACACTATCCAAAATGTTAACTGATATTAAACTTTGAGAGATGCTAAATCATTTTGACCTTTATGATAGCGAGATATTAAAAACCTCCTTAATGTTGATCGTATCAGCAAATACACAGTATCAAAGATTCACAACGGAATTAAAGTCGTAAAAACACAGTGAGTAAACATCGCATAGAATTTGTACATAAAGAGAGTCCCCTTTTCATTCTAGCAGGAAGAGCATTCAACAAGCTCTGAACTGATTACATATATTATTTATCGATTTATTTATATCTACTCACGATCAGTGTAATTAATTTTTTTTATTCAGTATAGTGTTTTAAATGTAACGTTCAGGTTTTAGGCTTTTGACGACCCGATTGTGATGCGATGTGTGTTCGATCTCCACGAATAGATAATTATATTATACGATGACATTGTAATTTTGTACTATCTGGGTGTTAATTTATTTATAGTACGTATGTATTTACAAAAAAGTTTGTTTAAGTATGCTTATCATTTGCCTAGTTTTTAGAGTACAAGCTTTGCTTAGTTTGGAACTAAATGGCGTAGACTTGAATGTCGCTGAATATTTATTTATTTATTTATGTTTTTGTCTCAATGTGTCACATATAACGAACAAAACAAAATCTATTAAAATTTAGATATTCAATAAGTGGTAAACAAACAAGACAGCCTAAAACCTCTTCCTACGAACTTTAACTAATTTTTTACAATTCATATGTACAACAACCTAATTTAGAAATAAGAAATTCTTAACTTTTTCTTCAGAATCACCTAAGCCCTTGCAATAGTAAGGTTCTAAATGAAACAACTTTATGTCAAACTCAGCCAGTTTGACTCGAGCTCGCGTGACTAAAGAACTTTGTCACAATAAAACAAACTGAAGCACTATATGGGGTTAACTTTCTGTTTGTAAAACAATTTTAAACCCGGATCAGTACTTTTTATCTGACTTTCCAACAAAAAGAGTGATACTACATTCCTTAATTTACAAGCTTTACACACTTATAGATATTACAAGTGACAGTAACTTAAACATTAACAGCCTTACTTATAAACGTCTCTTAATTTTAAAATTTTCATCGTTTTTTGTTCACTTATAAACAAAATTCAACGTAGAGAGGTGATCATGCAACTGTTCAATAATGTAAAAAATTAGGGGACGTCCAACCCTGTTTTAAGCCAGTAACATGTTAAATTATGTGCCTTTGTCAACAAGCCAAAGGTTAAGGTTCGAAGCCATCGCAAATTCCTTCGATATTTGTTTAGGTTTTTTTCAGATAGCGTAAACCAAAAATTGTTAACATTTAAATGCTGTAGAATCGAATCACCAGTATTGTCAACATTTCTAACATCTATATAATATAACTAGCTGTTCCTAGCAGTCTCGCTTCCGTACGATAATGTTATATATCCTTTCGCCTTCCTTGATTAAGTGCTAAGTAAGCTAGTAGCAGACTAATCCGATCCATTCAATTACATACATTGGCATGATCATTTACAGGCGTGAACTTAGAAACGTCACCAGTCAAATAGTAATTAATGTGACATTTTATATTATTATTATCCACTTCAATATGAAACGTGAACATTTTATTAAAATTATAAATTTGTTAATCTAACCTTTGGTCATTTGTAGCTTAAGGCATTAAAAAGATTTTTGGTCTAAACTGTGATATATCTTTGATCAGAAGCAACCAGTCAACAAAATGGAAATGGAAATAATTCTAAAAGTATTATTATGAGAATAAGAAAACGTTTAAAAATGTCCAAGTCGTGGTAATTTATTCTATAGTAGCAGTGCCCGATTTCATCCACATATAGTCTGTTCCCGAGGGATTACATGTGTCCTTTCTTGGTTTTCAAACTAAATTGCTGCAAAATGTCATCCTAATCGGTTCAATGGTTTAGACATGAAGAAGAGACAGAGTTACTTTCGCATATATAATATGATTGAGGAGATAGTAAGGATAAATGCAATTATTGAATAAAAACACAAAGTTACCAACGTATATAAAAGAAGGGTATTTGTAGGTAAATACGTCCTCACAGTGAGTAAGCGAATGCAGACAATAGCGACCCTCCGAGGGCCTTTCAATGGGGATTACAAATACATTGAACATCATTCATAGAGGCCTTAGAAACTTGTGTACCCACAGCAAATCATGCTTGTGTGGGTGTAATCAATTCAAATAAAAAGTAAAAAATAGTATATGAAAACCATCCTAATACGAAGATATATGTGAAAGTATGTGTTCACCCGTGTGGCGACGGGTTAAAATATATGTGTCCCATTTCTACTGGTGGTAAAAAAGGCGACTGAGGATAATTCTGCTGCATAACATCTTCAGCAATAAGAGAGTGGAAGCTGAGCATTGCACGATTGGTGCAAGTTCGCACCAATGATGTTACCGACTCCTACTCCTATATGTATATATTTTTACTTCTCAATAATTTTCGACTGTCTAGCTCACTGATAAATAGGATAGCCTTATACTATTCACCGCAGGAGAACCTATAAACAAATATTTCGGATATTTTATTCCTCCTGCAACCAAAGGTCCTACATTATTCCTTTGTTTTAAAATTTAACCTTCCAGGTTCACTAAATAAATAAATTTGCAATAATTTCAATATTTATCTGCAACTTAACGAGTTAAATATTCCAAACATCAATAATCGTTATAATTATAAAATTCGAAATAGTCCTCAAAATTAAGCAACATTTAATAAACCCAAACAAATAATTCCCAAACATTACACAGAACTTAACAAATAAGGAAATACCAGGAAACTTGTGCCCTCTGCATCAATCACAACTTCTGACAATCGACTTGTGTATATATACTTGTATTGATTTGTAGGCAATTCACGACTTTAGAAGTAAACATTGTATTTACGTCGAAACAGAAGAATTAAGACAAAACAGTATGTCCACTTTAAGCTTATGAATTTTTTTACAGTAAGCAAGATGAGCATACGGTTCACCTGATGTTAAGAGACTGAACGCAGCCCATGAACAACTACAACATCAAAGTGTCGCAGGTGCCTTGCCGGCTCTAAGGAAGAGGAGAAGATAGGGAGAGAATTGATATATATATTGACTGATGATGGGAAATTGGAAGGGGAGTAGAACAGGATAGGAGAGGAATAGTATGGAAATATATCGTATTGAAAGATTGGTATTTTATACAGGTACAAAATTGTTTGTTACCCATTAGTTGTTCCATAAGATATTTTCCAATACTTGAAGTTCACCTTATTTAAATTAAATAGAATAATTTCAAAATGACATTAAGTTTCCGCGAAATTCGTGGACATACATTCCTACATACATACAAGTCTAAATGCATTATTACAAAATGTAATATTACAAACAACATCAAACTGTAAACCTCCTTTATTTGGACTTAGTTACAAATAATTTGGTAAACACAAACAACATATCGATTTACGATGTAACTCTCAAGACACACCCACAGCAAACACACCGATATAATACAACAATTTTACATCACTCTACAGAAAATCGCCTATAATCCAAACCCCCAACCCTGCGAGTGACTTATTGTGTAGGGACTCACCCCACTGGGGTCCGAAAGGGTCGCAGTTGCGTTAGAAAGTGCATCCTACAGCTTGTTGTATTTGATTAGAAGAAATACTACTATCGATATCTATACGTAATATACGTAAATTATTTGGTAAGAGCTGTTTCGATATAATAAAATTATATTGATAACAATAGCCCTAGCGTATTAATTTATCCGTGTGGCGACGGGTTAAAATGTGTCGCCACCCTATTTCTAAACAAGCAAGGCAAGCCGGCAAGGCATCTATGACATTTTGCTGTTGTGTTCATGGTCTAGTCAGTCGCTTTGCTTGTTCCATAAAAAATGTCACTCAGCGAAATCTTTCTAAGTCAAGTAGTTTTTGTATGAAAACGTTACAAACATACTAAAAAAACTCCTGTTTCCTCTTCATAATATTACTATAAAAGTATGGCTAAAAATGTATTAAAATTCAATTTATTTTAAATCCACCTGTTATGCTTTGTGTATTCATGTCTCAAAAATTATCAAACTGTTTATATCCATTTCTTCTACATAATTCAGGTACAAATAGTTTTATATGACCTAAATGTTAAGTCACCCCGAAGGGACAACGAGACACAAGGGCAATTTTAAACATTTGTAAGTCTGACCCTAGTTAAGTTGTCAGGGTCTTAGCGAAGTCTACGCTGAGACCTAATTGAGGTAACTGCTTTGAAATAAACAGTTGTAAAGCTTTAGGCTCTGCAGATTTGTGATTTTGGGTAATTTTGTTTTAATCTTACCAATATAATTAATGTGCCTTTTTTGTTTTTGTTTCAATAGATTGTGAGATTGGTTGGATTTGTTTAATTTTAATTCAAAATTGTCACCCTAGGGACATGCATGTTATATTATTTAATCATCTTGTGCACAATGCGGTGGATTATTTATATCTGTAATAATAATAATAATAATAAAACACTTTATTGTACACAAGAACATGAATTAAAGTATACATAAACATTTATAAAAATAACGCATACAAATAGGCGGTCTTATCGCTCAGCAGCGATATCTACCAGGCAGCCTTAGGATATAGGAAACATTTTGTTTTAGGGAAAAAGTAGAATATGCATAACTGTATACAAAAGTGCCTGATTAAATGCAAAATATATAATAACTATAAAAACTTAAAACATATATACATAAAATAAGATATAGTCAACATACTTATACTATTACATAAAAACACAGAAAAAGTGAAAGGAAGAATGTAGGATACGGTTAAGATGAGAGAGTTGACAGGAAATGATTATAAATAAGGTTTTTGAAAGTGTTTAAGGATTGGGCTTGGCGTATGACAGAAGGGAGTGAATTCCACAACCTTATTGCTTGCACGTTGAAAGATGTGTCGTAAAATTTGGATGAGTGAGCAGGCATGCAAAGCATAAGGTTGTCGCTTGATCGAAGGTCTCGTTCGTGCGAAGATCCCAAAAAAACAAATCTGTTTTTTAAATAAGAAGGAAGTCGTGGATCGAAAAAGATTGAGTAGAGAAAGGAAAGGATGTGAGTATTCCGGCGAAGGCGGATGGGCAGCCATTTCTGTTTAGAGCGAAACTCCGATATGTGGTCATATTTACGTAAACCGTATATGAACCTGATCGCGAAATTTTGGAGGCGTTTTAATTTATTCATTTGGTCCTCAGTAAGGTCTAAATAGCTTGCATCTGCATAGTCAAGAATAGAAAGCAACAAAGATTGCGCCAGCACAATTTTCGTGGAGATAGGTAAGAAGTTGCGTATTCGTCTTAACAATGACGCGACACCAAAAATCTGACGACTTACCTGTTTCACCTGTTCAGTCCAAGTCAAGGATTGATCGAAGTATATGCCGAGATTCTTAACTGTGCAGCTATATGGTATTCGGACCCCGTCAATTAAAATTGGAGGCGGATCTGTAAGGGCAATTCGTGAGATGTAGTAAGGACTTCCTAAAATAATGGCCTGAGTTTTACTGGGATTGATGCTTAGTCCATACTTATCAGCCCATTCTACTATAGAGCAGAGATCCGCGTTCAAAAGTCTAATTTGTATATATTATTATTTATTATTGTGCCTTATATTAAAAATTAAAAAAAAAATTGGAAAGTCTAGATGTTTGTGTATTTGTAACCAATATATTCTGAACGATTTTGACGAAATTTAGTACGCACTTAAACAATTAACTATCATAGGTGATAGTATACTGTTTATTGGTCTATAGAATACAAATATAACACGAGGAAAGTCGTAGGCAAGTAAATATGACTTAGTTATAATGAGTCCATTTTAAACGCACTATGAAGACTATAAAGATTTGAACGCGAACTCCACAGAACTGAATAATATATCACCTTGCGAAAGTCAATTTTATTTATACAG
>LQNK01001262.1:263491-281002 GCA_001586405.1 Phoebis sennae
TAACCAACATGCAGAAGATATTGTTTGCGTCCATAAGCAAATATGTGTTAAATCCATGGAAACATCAACTCTTTTATTCTGAGAGTACACGACAGATTTCCAAAATTTCAATATTTTGGATAAAAAAAATAAAATAGAATTATTAGAATTATATAAAACTGAACAGTGACACTTTTGTAATATTGAATATAGGATATACTTTGAACTTAAACCATTTACTAGATATATTTTTACAAACGTACGATTCTAAATCTTAAAAATTCTCATACCGCCTCTACTTCAAAAATTCACAAAGTAAAGAAATTTGTAGTCCACGCGGGCGAAGCCGCGGGCGGAAAGCTAGTAAATAATAATTTTCGATATTCGAATGTCTTTAGTTCAATACTTAAAATGCATTTCCACCAAGAAGTCACAATACAATCTATCAATTATAAACTGAATATTTTTAGAGATATTTGCTATAGTTATGCTAATATTTTTGTATATAAAAGGAGCCAACGACGTACCCAATAGTAAGTAACCTTCCATAAGCATTCGCAACGCTAGTAGCAAATGTATGGCGGACCTTTAAAAAGGGAGTAGGTCCTTCTTCTAAAGGTCTCACGTCATAGACGTTCAGAAACATCAATGGTAGTAAACAATTCTTAATTTCAGTAGTGCGCGTTGCAGCAAATTTGTAGAGTACTGACCGCCAACCATCCAGGTGTGGGTAGAAATTTTATATCCTGAAAACTGGCACCAATTTTTGGGTAGGTGTTTGAGGCGAGCTGATTTGTCTGATACCTCTCCTATAACACACCGAAATGGAATTGCAGACCTAGTTTTCCAGCTTAAACACCTTAAAATTGGAGCCAACTATCGGAATATTATGCACTAGCTGATCCGCGCGGCTTCGCTCCCGTAGCATAATATTATATACTATCTATTTTCCGGGATAAAATATAACCAGAAGAACCCCTCTAAGTAATGGTAAAAGAAATTTTGAAATCGGTCCAGTAGTTTTTGAGCCTATTCAATACAAACATGCAAAAATACAAAGGTTTCCTCTTTAATATAATATTAGTATACATAAACAACTTAAAGCAGTACACGAAATTACTCTGGTAACCTTTCGGTCAGGCAGAAAGTGTAACGACTCGTCGCAGTCACGAATCAGATAGTATCTTTGAGATTTATTGTACAAACCGTTCGGTGACCTTGCATTAACTGGATATAATTGGGTGTAACTATTTTGTTACTAGTGAAAAGATCTTTAGTATGCAGATATTTTACGAAGTTATTTTCAAAAATTATTGACAATTATTTAGAAAATTTATATTTGTATTTTTACCTCTTGTTGGAAGTGCATTTTTTTTACAAAAAAATCAACTTATTTGTAAAAGAACACTTCACTTAGTTCCACGGTTTTTTTTTATTTTCTACCCTATTTTAATTAATTATTCATAAATAAGACCGGTTTCGAACACCATCTTCAGTAATTTAGCATTTAAATCGAGTTTGTTAAATTACTACTATTACCGTTGTCGTATTGTAATTCCCATATCATTTCTTTCCTGTCTTATTAACGAGGAAAACATATTAACGGCCGTTTTCAATAATGTATCAAAGGTTATGGATAGATTGTAATCTCAGATTAAGTGCAAATATATAGATTTACCTCACTTTAGTAAGCAAAACAAGGGATAGATAGAATATTGAAAATGGTCGTTAGCCAATAATTTTGAGCGGTTTTTCATTTCAAAGCTAGTTTACTCGTTTGTTACTTTATACGCCTTCAAAACTACCAAATGATTTCTAGTGTGTTATGTAAAAAATGTTTTCTTTTTAATTTTTATTAGAACTTTGAGTAACACGTAATATAGTTTTAATATGACAAAGTTTTACAATTTAAACTATACATAACGAAAAACTATTTCAAACGAATTTCCTATTATTCTGTTTAGCACAAAGTTATTCAACCAAATAATTTGAAATTTAATCCACAACATGTCAAACTAACAAATTCGTCAACATTATGCATTCAATTTAAAACTTCGTAATCACATTCGGTTATTAAAACTAGGATAAGTTAAATTGAGTTAGACCGAATGATATGCAGCGAATAAATTATATGGATCGCCGGTTTTAATTATATTTTTATTCAGTATAACGGTTTTTTTTTAATTTGCATTCACTTTCCCACTAAAAGTGTAGAAATTTTGTGAAAAAAGATGAATATATGGTGCTTTACCGTGCGAAAACCACAGTATGGATTTTAATAAAACATTGTTGAAATTCTTTCAATCTTAAAAAACAAATCACCCATATATAACTTGTGTTACTTCGATAAAATCCTAATAAGGCTATCTGTTCATCATTTATACAAACGATTTTTTAATTAATAAGCATCCATAATGTCTTTGAGTGATATTTTCAATGTACAAAACTTCAAGCAAATAAGCAAATTGATTTAGTTTAATATACTAGTAAAGTAGTTTATAATAAACTATTAATTCCCCTTATTGTCGACCTTATTTCTGAGAATAGGAAATTGTTATTAAATATTAATTAACTAATTATATACCGTATGCTTCGAGATATTTAAAGTCTGTAGAATAAAGTCACTGTGCCTGAAAATGAGTTAAAGCTTCAAATATAAAATCACTTAATCCTAATTACATTGTAATCTCATTGACGTTGAAGATGTTACGTAGGTTTACGCGAAAGTTTGTTTATTAAGATGCGTTAACCTTCGAAACTACCGACTTTTTTTATCTTTAAACTTTATTCAATTAATATACTAAATTGTACTCAATTAATTTAAAAAGATAAAGACAAAAAAATGGTGTTTATTTTTTTGTCACAAATATACAAAATATTCTTGGCTTAACTATTATATTTTCTAAGTCAGTTCAAATGAGTCTTACAGCCTTCACTTCAAGTGTGATTGAGTGGTAATCTTTTTTTAATAACTCCGCCAACTGTAATTTGTATATTGTAGTTTTGCAGTCCTGAAGTTCTTAAAACAATTTAGATATATTTAGCGTCCTATTTATCACATTTAAAATTGACACGCTTCTCATATTAGTGTATAATTTTTGGACCTGAACCACCTGGTGAAAAAATGCATGCATTACTACCACTTGTTGAATCCGTGAAGCACGGACAGATTGATAACTTCCTCCTTTTTTTGAAAGTCGGTTAAAAATCGCTCTGAAATATGCTTAGTTATTAGTTCACTATACGACAGTTTTGACACGGGAAGTTAGGATCATAACAGTTACAATGTAACGTTATTGACGTAGAAAATGTATAAGTTCTGCATTTTTAATAAAAGTGTTTCAATAAAGTTTTAATGGCACTAGGTGCTAATATTACAAGTTTTAACTGTTCATGATATTATACACTAATGTTATAAGGAAAACTTTGTTTGGTTGTAATGAATAGGCTCCAAAACTACTTGATCGATTTAAAAATTATTTTACAATTCGAAGGCTACAAGGATCAGCTAGTCTGATTTAAAATAATATATTATGTATTTTTTTAAGAGTTCGGAAAATATTAATTTGACAAAGTAACACGACAAGTATGAGACTTATTTCTATGTTCGCCAAAACACTATTGGTTTACGGTTTTTTTTTTCAATAAATAGCATATGGATAGTTTTAAATACACTCAAATAACATCCTATATAACATCACAAAGTTAAGTATTCTTTAGCATTCAACAAGCAAACAATAAAAGCTTGTAAAACATACTTTCCTCATCGTGTAATGTCACGCATACAAATTGATGTTTCGTATCATAAGCAATGTAAAAACATACATACATCCATTAACAAGTGTACATACAAACTTACTTACTTAAATACATCGTAAGTAAGTAAATTTGGGAAAAACACGTAAGTTGGTCACAAAAATTTTAATGGGAATTGCAAATTCACTTATTTATTTATTATAATAGTTTTTTTCTCATTAAAGCGTATAGCATAGTAATTTCTTGGATATATATAAAAAACAGTGATGATTAAACTTAAATAGCTGGTTTATTTAAATGCAACAATAAGCACACATTACAATGGGTTTTACAATAGAAAAGACAACTATCTTGGATTCTTAGATTAAATACAAACAATATAGAAAAGTGTTACCAACTTAATTATAACATTGTCTTTTCTCAATTGAGTTAACATAATTACTTAGATTAAATCAAAATTCATTGAAGGACGTTATTCAAACTTAAGTTAAATAATAAAGGCATATAAAAACATCAAGTAAGTCAAAAGTCGGCAAAGCATCTGACACTCTCGGTGTTTCAGAACATCTAACGGGCGGTGGTGGTCACTTACCATCAGGTGACCAACAGGCTCCTTCACTTGCTCTTCCATAAACAAATATAAATATTCTGGGACATTTAACTCTACGCTATTTAGTCTCAAACTAAGCAAAGCTTGTACTAGGGAAACGAGATAACTGACAGATATACTTAAAATATTTTTCGTGTTATTTAGATTAAAGCAGACTCATTATTCCATGTACATTGAATACACGTTGCAAATAAAATTATTTGTTTTTATAGTAAATAGTGTACCTATAAATTATTGGATACTAGGATCGTAAGTAAGGTCCGGTAAAAACACACAAGTTGGTCACCTACACGCGGTCGAGTCGTAGATTAAAGCAGACTCATTATTCCATGCACTATGAATACACGTAGCAAATTAACTTATTTGTTTACTATAGTAAGTAGTATACATATAAATTATTCGATACTAGGATCGTTAGGGAAGTCCGCTAAAAACATACGGGTTGGTCACCCACACGCGGTCGAGCTTTAGATTACAGGAGACTAATTATTCTCTCTGTACTTTGAATACACGCTGCAAATTAACTTATTTACTAAACTTTAAGTAGTCAGTATTTACTTATTAATGGGATGATAAGGAGAAAATATTATGTATCTTTTTATCATTTGGTTATGACCTCCCCTCCTCTTGAGTGAATGTAAAAACTCCTGCGACATTTCTTGTACTAACGGGTGTCCATGGGCGATAATCACTTCACCTCGAATAAATATTCTGCTTTGCTTGTTTTATAGAGACAATAATTGATCAAACAATTTTCAATGAAAAATATAATTGAAGTCTTGAGTTAGTGAGCCGTGGACGAACGTGGGCTGAAGAGGGTGTATGAGAGAGAGAGAGAGAGAGAGAGCGAGAGAGAGAAAGAGAGAGAGAGAAAGCGAGAGAGATGGGTCTTGGGTCACAATATTATTTTTCTTCCAACAAAGACGTTGCGAGTGGTGTAAATTTCAATGTTTTGCATAATTAATGCGCACTTTCTTGTCAAACCCTTTTAACCTTGCTTTATCTGAACCGATTTCGATGGAACTTTTCGCGTTACAACCCATACTAAAAGCTAAAAGACATCGGGGTTTATATCTTCCTGGCAAACAACAAACAAAACTTTTTTACTATCAAACTCACAAACTCCATAATTACCATGATGGATTTCTCTTGTAACATAATAAATGTAAGTTTAAGCCCCAAATGGTAAAGACATATTTTAGACATATTATTAGGGGGAACATGGGCCATGCATTTGAACTCCGATTAAGATTAGATTAAATGTTCCAGCTTATCATAAATTAAAAGGGGTTGAATATGGAAACTTAATTTTTTCCACGTTACCCCTGAGATGCCTAACTATAAATCCTGGGAGACCATCTTGATTGGAATTATATCAAATCAAATAAATTTTTTTTTATATGCAAATAAACATGGTTGAAATACAGATATCATATATGGATATGTTTAGCTTATTATAATCGAGCAAATATAAATTGGCATGACAAAAAAATTGTTACATTATAAAAAAAGATGAAAGATTTGTTTGTTTATATTGAATAGGCGCCGAAACTACACCTGACCTATTTGATGAAATTTTGTACAGAGATTCTTTGAAACCCCAGGAATGACATATTTTTCCATCTATAAGCTTATAATAATATATTTATTTTCCTGTATATTAAAAGAAAAAGTGGAGTTAATATTAACATATCATTACTAACATAGTTCTCTTAAAAATCCTTAAAAATTCACAGAGCAAAGTACAGTTTGTCTCGCGAATGCCACTTATTTTCATAAAATTGTTAGCAAAGAGTTCCGGACTCCACATTCTTGCATCGCGACAATCATTTTGAAAAATACCCGCTCGAGTTTTAAATTATTGTTGGCCAACTAGGATTGGATTTGAATTTGATTTAAAAAATGGTATTTGAAGCAAGAATTGCACAATTTTTAATGTCGGTTTTCGCACTTTGTCTTTAATATTTTTCTAATTCATGTTATATTTATCTGTACTAATGAGACTTTGAAAGTTAATTCTGACAAATTTCATTGCATACCGTCTTGCCGTATAGAGTTTTTGAGTAACGAACAAGAAAACGTATAAAACTTCAAACTTTCATATTATTATTGAAGTCAACGAATTAAATAAATTAATAAAAATATTACAATATTTTAAGAGAAACATTAACTACTCAAATATTTATATTAGTAAACTCTCCTACATCAACAACTTACAAATTAATCTAACAAGCATAATTCATAATTATTTATAAAAATACTCGAAGGAATAACCTTTAAAATATCAAATTTAATTATAAATCATCTATGAAAAAATCTAACGGAATAATCTACGAAAAAGCCAATCCCTCTGTCTCCTTTTTTATATACTAAGCGCCATTTTGAATATCATATATAGCCTATGACACTACCCCATTACTAACAAATGCAACAACACCTCACATGTCAAAATTCGTCTAGCCGTTTAGGCCATAGATCGTGCCAAAGAAATGGACATACAAAAATACATACATTTTTTTTATATTAGATTAAGCGGGCATTTCACCAACGTTTCACCTGATCTAAAGTGATAGCGTGGTTTAGGATGGAGCATACCTGCTTAATAAATGCCTATTCACGTTTGCTTTAAATAAGCCCAGATTATATTCATCAGGAAAAACAGCAGCCGGCAGGCTGTTCCACTCCTTGCTGGTTAAAAAATAAAAAAACATTATCCTCCTTCTGTCGCAGTCGGGTAAAATACAAAGACACTTTAAATTAACAATACAACTTCACCAATGCCTTCCCATTTATCTTCCCTAATGAATTTCTCATATTACACTCGTTAAATATTAAAATAGTACTTAAGATCATGAATAATAGAACAGACGGGAGTGCTTAATGTTTTCTATACTTTAGTGAGAGAGAAAAAGTGTCCTATCCTTTATTGACTTTCCTATAAACGACGGAAAGTTAGTATAGGATACGTATCGTTTTCATTTTCGAGCGGTCGCGGAGCGGGTTTTGGTAGTTATGTTAACGCCGCGTTTATTATAGATACACTGTAGACTTACGCCTAGTAGGATATTGTACTATCCATAAGTAAAACCAATTCGGTAGAAAATATTATTAAGAGTACTTAAGATCATGAATAATAGAACAGACGGGAGTGCTTAACGTTTTCTATACTTTAGTGAGAGAGAAAAAGTGTCCCATTTTGTACTGACTTTGTTCCTGTTCATATAAACAACAGTCATAGTATAACAGACTAGCCGCACCCCGCGGTTTCACCTGAGTATGTGAGGATGTATCTTCAGCCCTAAACTACTGGACCGATTTTGATGAAATTTTTCACAGATTGTTTAAGACGCGAGAAAGGCCACAAGATATAAAAGTCAAAAGTCAAGTCAAAACGTTTATTTTCCAAATTGGCTTCTTTCGAGGCGCTTTTAGAACGTCATATACATTTACATATTTTTTTTTATTTACCACCGATTCGGAAGGCTGTCTCTACCGAGAAGAACCGGCAAGAAACTCGAGTAGTTGCTATTTTCAAAACGTTTTGATACAATGTGATATTGTTTACAATCATTTGAATTAACGGAAGATCCAAGATTTATCCTGGAAATTACACCGGAAAGGAAAATATACGCGAACACAGTTATTTATAAAGCATTAACAATATACATTTTTATATTTTATTTAATACAGTGCAATGTAGAACCACCCTTAGTAATCCCGCCATTATTCTACTACATATTTATATTATGAGTCATAGAACCTTCCCAATTTCCTCTACAAAGCCGATGTGGTAGGCAGGAAATTACCAAACTTCGGTTTTTGCCATTCGTATACGGAACCCTAAAAATATTTTGCGTAAAAACAAACATTTACCCTTGCAATCACGATATAAAACATATATGCATGTATCTATATGCTTTTAAGGGTTGAGAATGTGTTCATTTACAAAATAAATATTATTTACCTATTTTGTCAGTCTTGAGATTTATATTTGACTAACAAGCTTTTGCCCGCGGCTTCCCTCGCTCACCTAAAAGTTCAGTAATTGTGGCGTGATTGACAAAATAATACCATGTTTTTGCTTTTTTTTGTATTTTCTATAAGACTTCAAATAGGGAAACAACCATCCATAAGTACGTTTTTATCATAAACTATCAATCATTTGTTTTAGCTATGCTTTGTTCTTTCTCAGATTTCAGACAATATTATGTATACAAAATTTCATCCAAATCGGTTCAGTGAAGTGAAGAAGAGGTTACACAAAGCTAGACAGAGAAACTTACTTTTAATGAAAGAATGAATGAATGAATAAAAATATTATACACACCAAAGAAAAAAATAGAAATAGGTACAATATGACTTAAAAGTAGAATCGCTAGCCTTATAGCTTCAAAGCGATCTCTTCCAGGCAACCATAATATAAAACAAAGATTAACTCACACAGAGATTAAATGAGTCACAATGTTGTTGTGCACAGATTAACGGCCGTTTTCAATATTCTGTCTATCCCTTGTTTTGCTTACTAAAGTCAGGCAAATCTATCTATTGGCACTTACTTTGATTTCAATATGCTGTCGACGGATAGCCTTTGTTATGACTTTTGACAATCAAATGTCATTTAATCTGAGATTACAATCTATCCATAATCTTTGATACATTATTGAAAATGGCCGTAACACGATACGTACATAAAGCCGTATTTTGGCAGGATTCAGTTCCATGGCAGTAATTCTGCTGAGTCACATCCCTTTCAATATATGTTTTATTGATATACTGGCTGACCAACACTGTCCGGATTCATATAGTATATCCTACTACTATTATAAAGGCGAAAGTTTGTAAGTATGGATGTATGGATGTTTGTTACTCTTTCACGCAAAAACTACTGCACCGATTATGATGAAACTTGGTATACATACAGGTAAGGGTTCAGAATAACATATAGGCTACTTTTAATCCCGGAGTTGCCACGGGATCAGACGTTACGCGGGTGAAACCGCGGGGCGCGGCTAGTGTACCATATTTCTGGAATCTTTGTAAACTATCATTCAATGTTTTGGCGTTAGCTGTAAGTACAAGAATGTTGAATTTATAAATAAATATTTTTCTTCCATTTACGTCTGTTCCTTACATATTGTAACATACATTACATTTATTGTACCAAGAATGCAGCCGCTCATGAGATGAACACGCATCCATAACTCTTGATTAGACCCAATTAAAAACATCTGCGTGCACCGGCGTCCTGGGCAAGCAAATACCATCACATTAATGCGCATAAATAAAATCAAAGGGACTTTTTATGGACAAGCAGTTTCTTCGTGCGACTCTCGCGTTGAATTCTGAATCTTTAGATCTATAAAAGGTCTATAACCCATCTGTGCCTATATGAATTTTCATCAAAATCCGTTCTATAACTACAGCTACGGCATGATTGATACCAACACACAAACATCCAAACAATTTCACATTCACAATATTTGATTTAATTTACGAAAGTAGTAATGAATAATTAATAATTATGTTCAGGGAAAATTTAACTTATCTTCTATCGTCACGCAACTAAACACGAGTGTAACATTAAGTTCAAATAAATTAATTGCACGTATTATAATTATAATTTTAATGAACTTCTAATATTTCAGTGTGCTTTTGATATAGGGAATAAATTTTAATCCAAAAGATATTATAACTCGCTTCAAAATCCTTTAAATTGTAATTCAATCGACGACTATCAAAACATACGATATGATGATATATGAGGTCATTTTAATCCACCATTTCACTTCTATATCTTGTAAAAAATAATTAAAAACTGATGATAAAAACTCTACATATTATTCGCGATGTTAAAATAAGACACTATTTAAAATCCACATTATTACTTCTTGTATAAAACGTGATTCCATGGCACTCGAATTACAAGAATACGTATAATTCTTTGTAAAGAGTAGGATAGCAATACATAGCTATCTCTTTCGAACAGATGCACGTACACCTGGCGTTATTTACCCAGTGACTAGCCGTTACGCAATGCTCCTTATTTGTCAACTTTGCTCTGAATATCGACTGATTAGGCAAAGAATGCAAGGGATACTGGATCAAATGTGCTTCTTGGTGAACCGACATTTTTGACACGTTTTTAAATTTAATTTAGTATAACATTTTTCGAGATAAAAAGTATTTAGTAGTAGTTTTTTTTGTAATTATGTAGTTCTTATAACTTGTCTCTTTTAATGCATGCTGTGTTTGCCTCTAATTGTTTAATACATTTGATAAGTCATTCGTAATAGTTTTAAATGAAAAACATGTAAATAAATTTGGTCGTAGACGGGACATTAAAAAGTTAAATTGATATTGTGGTCACAAGATTTTAATATATCCTACTACTATTATAAAGGCGAAAGTTTGTAAGTATGGATGTATGGATGTATGGATGTTTGTTTTTCTTTCATGCAAAAACTACTGAACCGATTGTGATGAAACTTGGTATACATATAGATAAGAGTTCAGAATAACATATAGGCTACTTTTAATACCGGAGTTGCCATTTAATCAGAAGTTACGCGGGTAAAACCGCGGGGTACAGCTAGTAGGTACATAAAGATAGGAAATACAGGACACTGACGTTATAAACTTAATTTGAAAAGTATAAAAATATACTATATATTAAGTAATAAAGCCAATTGAAAATAAAGTTCCCGTGATACTGAATGAACCCCAGACCAGATCCTAAAACAGCGCTTAACTTTGATGCTCAATTATAACAAACATCAGCTTCAGCCTACTTGTTTTGCAACTGATTCCATAAGTCAAATCAATAATGGCCATAATCATTAATCAATAGGAATAGTGCCAACAAATTGGAGTGCCGGAGTGCCATAGATCCACTTTTTACCGATAACGCGCTAACGTGAGTTAGGATGCATTCACAATGCTTCTTCGATCGTATGATTTTTATGTCTCTGGTATATTTTTAAGTCTGAATTCGTTTATAGACTTACTTATTGGAAACTACACATACGATATTAAATGTTATATATGTATAATTCTTCCTCTTGAGTGGTACGATATTATGCAGGTTTGATTGATTTTTCCTGTGTGGCAACGGGTTGAAATACGCATCTCCACCCTAATTCTAGTTGTGGGTGTCGTAACAGGCAACAGAGGGTAATTCTGCTGCATAACATCTTCAGCAATAAAAGAGTAAGAGCCAAGTTTGCGTGATAAGCCTAGTTCGCACCGATGGAATTACTCCCCCCCAGCAGAAAATCGGCGCAATACAGTTTTACACTCTCTTTCGTACAGTAAGCGGGGACCCGTAGGCTTGTATTCACAGCCCATTCCTATCCCATTCTGTTTTAGTCCTCATTCCCAATTTCCCATCATTAATACTTTCTAAAAATATTTAATAAAGAGAAATTGGTTAAAAAAAAAACAATTACCCGAATGAATTGAAATCCTATTGACGTCACAGTGAACGCACCGCTACCCTAGTTACATTGCAAATCTACGACCCAATTCGCTGGCTTGACGAATTTCATATCGATGAATCTTTAACTCGAATCCGATGCATTTTTTATTCCCATCGGACGCTATTCAAACATTAATCGCAATTCCCAGATTGGTTTCATTGTGGTAAATATTTGCTTTGTAGTTCTAGATATTCCTTTGATCGGATTGAAGTTTAAATTTTGGTTGAATATCTTGTAGTGGGTATTGTTTTCAAAGTTTCGTTAATAAGTTGTTGGGTAAATTATTGTTTCGTTATTTGATTAAGGCCATCAGAGTCTTATCTTTATATTCTTATCTTATTATTTTTTTGTGGGGCAGGCAGATGTGGTTCACCTGATGTTAAGTGACTAGGTACCTCAGGCCATGGCGCAGGATCAGGGTGGTAAGTTCATTAATGCAATTGAAGCTTAAATAATGCTTTCAAAATGGCTGTTAACATGAGACTGCGAGGAAACTGAAAAATTAATTTTACACGAGTGCTTATGCAGTTATGGCAAAAAAATGGCGTGGGCGCTGACTCCTGACGTACTGGTTTTCCTACTTTGGAAGTCAGAGACTATAAATTGTGCCTATAAAAAATCTATTATTATACGCTTAGTATACGCCTTGCGGTGGTCCTCTGTAATAAACTCCGGTTGAAAGGCCAATCGGCCGGAGCCCGAGTGAGGAAACTGCAGACTATCCAAGCATTATCCAAAAGGACTGCCCGCCCCACTTTTTTAAGACCCCGTGTTCCAGGTTTTTTAAACATGATACAGCTTTTACAGGATATCGTATTAAAACAATTGCCTTTATTTTCAGGTTAGGTATTCGGTCCCTGGTTTGTACGTTAACATTTTTGGGGTAACGTCCTCTTTTAATTACTTTTGTATGTACCCTCACTTCCCCAGTACAGTCAACGTTAAAGTTAAATTATTAATAGAATGCCTTGAATTTCACTGTTTCGTGTACCTGTTTTAGCTTTGTGAATGCAGAATCATGTTACTGTCAGCGTCTGTAATCTCGATGCTCCCAATTATTTATCGGTGATTTATTTTGAAACGAGAATTTCGTCTTCAATTCTAAGTGAACCAATTTTTGATTGGGTCACTAATTCTCCAGAAAATACTGGATTTCGTTCGTAGCATTTTTAATTACGTTCCATGCTAGAAGTGCTGGAAACAAGTATCACTAAAGACTGAACATTCAAGTCCTATCCGTTTTTAATTTTCAACATCAATCAAGCCCTTTGAAGTCCGTAAGCAGTGACACTTCTAGCCTTGCTTACATCAAAAATCCCGCATGCCCTTTGCACCAACGAAACGTAAAATAATAAAAGCAATCACACCAAATTAACGTATACGGTGTGAAGTTATTCCGGGCGCGTGTCAATTACTCTCTTTATTTGACGTTGCGAACATGGTGTATTGGAGGTATCCGTTTAAACGAGAAACGTAACGGCTAGAAATGTTTTTTTATATAAAAATACAACAGAGAAGACTTTTACTAGAAAATTTTGGAAAGCAATTAGTATTATGTAATACTTATTTTATCAGTCCCTTCTACAATAAATGAAAGCATGGGAAAGCTTAAAAAAATATTACTCTTTGTCATTTTAGATACCGAATCAAATACAGCTTAGCTTTGCGACTATAAACTTTTAAGTTCAAAATCTACAGCTGATCTTTACATATCTTCACTGAACTAACTCTCAATTTCGCAGCAAAATACTTTCTAAATTCATGAAAATGTTACGTTATAAATTCTATTGTCTTCAACCTGCAGCAACCTGTTGGCTAATCTCGTAAACGGGTATAAAATCCACCTTACGACTCTCGAGGTTCCCCCGAGAACGTGAATAGTTAAAATCCTTTAGGTGGATTAAAAAACTAACGTTGCGAAGCCAGGTAAAGCTAGGTTTTAGGTACGTGAATAATGACTGGATTGGTGCTTATTGGGTTATTTGATGGGATTTATGTGCAATGGAATTTAATGTTAAATTGTGTTGCTTAGTTATTACGTGTTATTTTAAATAGGATTTCAAAGTAAATGATTTAGATTACATTAAGGATTCTGGAAATAATGAATATTAGAGTAATGTCTGGATTTATAAACCATGGTTCTAAAATAGACGACTCGATTGGTGCAGTGGATTTACCCGTTTCTATTGCGCCTAAGGGTGTAGGTTCGATCCTCACGAGTAGAAAATTATGATATAGTGCACTTTGTTATTTTCTACTTATAGTATGTGTGTATATACAAAAAATATGTTTATGTTTGTTTATCAGTTGTCTGGTTTTTATAGTACAAGCATTGCTTAGTTTGGGACTAGAAAGCGATGTGTCAAATGCTAAAAATATTTATTTATCTTAAATGCTTCTTCTGTTATAGTTGCAAGCTAGATTTATGTAGTATATTTTTCATAATTTATTACGGAAAAATATTGATAATTCCTTAATGTACACTTAATATCACAAGACGTTTTTAAACCCAATCTTAAACGACTGTTAGTATGATAACAAACCAGTTGACAAAAACCTTTCTGATTAAGCTCAAAGATAAAAAACATTATTTAGTTAATGGTCTGCGGTTAATTCTTTATTCCGTTCCATTAACGGTTTTTAACCAGCTTCTTAAAAAGGATATCAATTTGGGACACGTTTTCGTTTAAAAGTTTTCTTTCTGTAATATATTGCTCGTCTTTAGGTAACGTGTAAGTTATTTTGACTCTTGATAAGATCTCCCTCCTGTGCAATATTATACTTAAAAAAAAAATTAATTCAACTGTCAAGTATTGGATAAAAAGCACAGAAAATGCTGTTATTTGCTAAAAATCAGAAAATATTGCGAGGAAAAGCTCAATCTGTCTCACTTACTTCGCAATACCTGCTTCCTCTGCATTATTTTTTCCTACGCCTAAAGGTTGCCTGGTAGAGATCGCCTAGAGCGATAAGGCCACCCATTATACGGAATACTTTATCTTAAAATTTTATAATTTGTATTACTCTGTACTACTGTACAATAAAGAGTTTCTATTCTATTCTATTCTGTTTACATATAACATTGTAACTCTTAGTTAGAGATTCACTGTTTTAGTACAATTTTTTTGGTTTTTCAAACATTCCTTGCGTTACGTCGGTTCATCGACCGTACACTGCGTAAGTTGAGTGACGTTATGTATGTATTTGGCACGTAAATAAAATACAAGGCTTGGCCGCCACTCAAGTCTACGAATTGTACTTCTGTTCTGAGGCAGCTGTTCTCAAACTGTGTGGTTCAAAGCTCCAAATATGCATCACGCATAAGACAACTTCGATAGTCACTTAGTGAGTGGTAATTGGGTGGAAAAAAATTTTGTCAAGCAGCTCTGAATCCGACAATTGGCAGTGTTGGTACACCTGTTCTTTGGAGAGTATAAGTAAAGGCGTAAGACACTAATGAAATTAAATGAATACACGTTATTGTACACCCTATTATAGTAATTTAACACAGCACAAAAAAATGACATGTACAAATGGCGGCTTTATGGCTATATAGCCATCTCTTCCAGGCAACTATTTTGAGAAGTAGTTCGAAAAATGTACACTGATCAGTATGGGCAGAATTTCGGGTATAATTATTATTACACTATGGAAAAGGAGGTTTGTATATAAATGTATACCTAATAAATGCACTAACGTGAATATTTAACATTTCAGCTTTCTATTACAGATTTGATTAGCTACTAATAATGTTTGAGAACCGCTGTTACAGTGATAGAATGATCTAATTCGTTGAGTGGGTATGTTGCCAATTTTTATTGTGCAGATATGAATGGAATATGCTTTGTTTGGAGGAGTCTTGTAAGGAAAAATTATAAGTTTATATTTTTATCAACGAAGGGTTATATTTCTTCCGTTAAATAAAAACATGTATGTTTGTACTTCACTTATATTCTATCTCGTGAAGCAGTTTATTTTGATAGATCAAATATCTATGTACTTCAATTCCTGTCTTCCAATATTTGGTTTTGATGGATATATAACATAGTTATTTGTTTTGTTTACAAGTTCTGATGTTTGTTATTCATCTATAAATGTCTAAACTAATGAAAGGACATGAACATTCTACTAGGATTAATAATGTGAAAGTTTTTTGTTTTTTTTTTATCTATTTTTTGATACAGCAGGCAAGAGAAGCATGTGGTTCACGGGATGTTAAGTATCTGACCGCAGCCTATGAACATCTACAATATCAAAGTATCGCAGATACCTTGCTGGCTTGAAGGAAGGGGAGGGATAAGGAGAGGATTAATGATGGTAAATTGTGAGAGGACTAGAACAGGATAGGAGGGGAATGGCCCGGGAATTCAAAACTACTTTTGGAAAAGTCCATGTCATTGTATGTCTATTACACCTCAAAAGACGTCTCAGAGTCGAGATGGCCTAGCGAGTGTACGTTTATATGAAAGTATTCATAATTTGATTAATTGTGTAATTGACAATTAAATTTAGTAGAAGATCTAGCTCAGAGCGAGCCACTAGTTATACACATTTAATTAACAAATGTATGTTTTTCATTTCCATTATTAAATTACTTCAAAGTACAATGTAAAACGCAAAGGGTATAAATAAACTTGCATATGGCCTTGTGGTTTCTGAGCAAACGAAACCCGATCCACGAGTAGTATTACAGTTAACAATGTAATATTGACTAGCGATCCGCACTGGGTTTGCAAGGCAATATTAAATATAGTATATAATAGATATCATGCTGTTTTATTATGGTAGAGATATTTTATGTCATTCATTTCAATGTTTAGAGGTGGGGACCATTAATAAAAAATACTTAAATATAAAATGACGACACGAGTGGCGCAGTGGATAAAGCAATGGTCTATTACGCCGGAGGGTGTGGATTCGATCCTCACGAGTAGAAAATTATGATGATGAGATTGTAATTTTCTACTGGGTGTTGATTTGTCTATAGTATGTATGTATTTACACAAAAATGTTTAAGTATGTCTATCAGTTATCTAGTTTCCATAGTACAAACTTAGCTTAGTTTGGGACTGAATAGCGTTGTGTTAAATGACCCTGAATATTTTATTAAATTAATTTTAATATTCTTAAGGAAAGCATATATCGATTATGGAGTATAGTCCCTCACAATCCATCCATGTCAAGCGTGAGTTAATTATTATTAAACATTTTAAATATCCTCTACTTTTTTCTTCATACTAACCGATTTTTAAGGATCCTTCGGCTTAATTTTTTTCAAAGCCATGAAGAATTAATTAAGGCAATACATACTTGCCTGCTTTACTAACAGGTACCATAAAAGCATGATCTAAATCATAAAGCACACTTCGCTATCTACAAAGGATATATTTTGTACATAATTGCATTAAAATCAGCACCAAAAGCGATTATCCTTTAAGCGGCAAAGCGCTCAAACTTTTAACTCACACGTAACTATCAAAGGCTGCAGCGCTTTAATAAGTTGCGAGTTTAATATTATACAGCCGCTGTAAGCTGCTTTTATTTTATGCCTTTTTGATGTTGTGTATGAGGCTTTTTAGTTATATACTGGAGTTCAATGAATGAATGAATTAACACTTTATTGTATGTATTGTACATAGGACTGAACAAACTAGAATATAATTATTTATTTATTTATTTACAAGTGGTAAC